>CM035174.1:30113460-30418581 GCA_020205615.1 Panax quinquefolius
AAAGATACATTAGCTCAAAAAGAGCTAAGGCAAATTAGTACATTCCTCATCACCCAAACTAAGTAGAGCCAAGTAGAATTTGACACATACCCCACTAAGCAAATAAAGAGGGAAGTTATAAGTACATTTTGAAAACACCTTTTGAAATCGAAGTTCAAAAAGTTAATTTCTATCTCTCTCTCTCTGCAAGAAACCCTAACCTTCCAAAAGCTCGAGCAATCATACATAGTCTGAAAAGAAATCAATGGCGACTTCAAGCGTCATCTCTGATTCTGAGACTACTGTTTCGATGAGTTCAGGCAGTTGACCCCAAATTTCTCAAAACTACGTCTCGATAAAAAAATTTGGTCTTGAATGTGCTCTAGAGTATGCGAGCATATGGATCTACCCTAAGCTAATAAAGGAATTCTACAAAATGGTGTGTTAGAATGGCGTCATCACTACGAGGGGTCGAGGATATGGAAATCAAGCTCAAGAAATGAGGATATAAATCCAGCCCTAGGTTTCAAATCAAAAAGGGTTTTCATTAATAAAGGGCATCGATTTCCATGAAGGACTTAATAGAATGCATCACAAAAAGTTCTCCACATCAAAGGGTACAAGAAGAAAAGAGTTCCCTCAGAGGTACAAATTTACGGCGGATATTGTTGGAAAATGCATATCTTTGAGAGCTTGATCATGACTACGTAATCGAAGTCATGACGAAGCTCATGACAACCATTAGTTGTGGGATCTGACTTAACTATGGAGCCCTACTACTTGAATGGATTGGGAAGTGGATTCTTAGCTCGAAGAAGTCAAAAAGCTCTGGAAAGATGCTCTACGGGCGATTCATAAGTATCATCCTACAGTCTGCTTTGGGTGATAAGATTGGGGATGATGAAGGAGAGTCCATCAATCTGAACAGACGAATGACCCAGCAACTGTTCGAGAACTGGAAAAGGAATCTAGTAGAGAATGTACGAATGATGTCTGAGTCTAGTGGTAGGACTGGTGATGCAAAGGGAGTCGAGGATTCGGGGAACATGTTTGTTGTTAAGAAGACTGAAAAGATGAAGAAGAAATCAATAAGGAAGAACCCATTGCCTTAGTCGAGAAAAGCGAAGGGCAAAAGAAATTTGAAGGCTAAAATGGCAGAAGAACCCCAGGGGTCAACCACTGATATAACTCAAGAGCTTTCTGACATTGAAACTTTGAGGATCTTGAGAAGGAAAGAACAGTGAGGCCGAAGCGGATGAAAGACATAGCTACCATCTCAGCTCTTCAAGAAGAATAAAAGCAGTCACAAGTCCAAGAGGCCTTCTATCTCTTGATCGTAGAGTCTCTCTGGATCGTGAGACTAGACTGACACCTCTCCCAAAGAAGTTGCTACAACGGATTCTCGGTTAATCAACAACTCAGAGTGAAGATGAAGAGAGTCCTAAAGCTATGACTAAGCTAGAAACCAAGAAGAAAATTGGTCAAAAGTACATCCTCGTCAATGAAGGAGTACTTAAAGAAGAGGACAAAAGATAGCCACCGAGAAGGGCTATCCAAAGCAAGACAAGAGACAATGCTCCGGTGAGGGGAGCTACGATGCTCTCACTCTAGAAAGTGCTCCGGACTAAAGGGGAGCTCTGGAAATGTAAATGGATGATCATGTTGAGGGGGCTTCATGACATCCCTATGTCGAGAAGAAATTGTTCTGATGAGAATGAGAGAGCACCAGAGTAAGAAAGTCAAAAGAGGTCATTGATGTGGTAGAAATCCTCGAAAGAAGATGAGAAGGAGAAGAAGATGATGAGATCGAGATTATATCTGTGGGCTATGATGGGTATAGAAGAGCTAACTACAATAAGCTGTTCTCCTATCTACCCATGATGCCTTTCCATAGAGCTCAAATTCTCAACTCCTGGGATCACATGTTCTGGAGCTTCAAAGCTTATCCTGTAATCTCAGTGCTAGCTCATAGATTTCCAGGCAACTTCAATTTTGCCAAACAGCTAATCACAAATGGCCCTTCTTCAAAGAATGAGCATGAGGTACTATCTATCCCAATCTTTTTCAGCGTTAATCACTATCCACCATCATTTTTTAGCCAATTCTATGAATTCCCAAGCTGGTTGGTAGTGATCCTTAATCCAATAAATTATTTCCCAGTTGCAGAATCCCAACATTCTGTAGCTGATGAACCAAATATGCCCAACTTTATTTTGATCCCATCTCCTCTCATCTCTACGATTACTGACTCGAGCCCAATCGTAGAGTCACACGCTCAAATCGTAGAGCCACCTACTCAAGAAGCCCAAACACAAGCCTCTCCATCAGATATTCCCTCCTCGTCCTCAAATGAATATTTCAACCTTGATCTTGTTATCTACACCTTACAAGATCAATACACAAGAGCATCTCCTCCTCCTCCAAACAATCCATAACTCTATGAACTCCTCTCAGATCTACCCACCAAAACTGAGTTGTCAGAAGCGTCCAAGAAAGTGACCAAGGACATAGACGACAATGTTGAAGCTCACACTGAACTCATTCAAATGAGACTGACAAAAATGATCAATGCTACCAATGCTCTCCCAAGAACCCTAAAGCTTTGAGCTCACAAAAAGAAGCTTAGGAGATCATAAAAGAGATGCTTAAGAGCATAAATGACAGGAATCAGATCCATTTTAAAGCTGCTAAAAGACACAGTGATGTTATTATTCTCTTGCATACGACTCAGGAGTGCCAGAACAAACTTATGATGGACATCATCATAAATCTACAAACTGCCGTGAAAGAATTCCAAGAATTTTTCATGAGCTAAAGAAGCAGGTCAAAATGTCTTGGACATCCTCCAACGAATGGAAGCTCGATCTGATTCTCTAATCAAAGAGAATCGAGAAGACATTGCTCAAACCCAAAGTCAGATCAATGAGCTTGTCCAAGGAATGACTCGCCTCTCAGAAGACAATCGAACCCTTGATGCTGAAATAAAGGGGGAGAATAAAGGGAAAGGAGATTAAGGCAAGTGTAGAGGCAGAGGCACATTCTTAGCTCAATCATCACAGAGTCCTCCTCCAAGGCAGTATCACCATCAGACAACACGATCTGGCCATCAAACTCAACGATCTGATTAGGAGCCAATTATCATGGCTCAACCATTAAGAGTCAAGGCCAACACCCACTCACAATAAGTGACCACCACAGTCCTAAGAATGCTAATTGGAGATCCTGCATTCATGAATATGCATGATCACAATCCAAGACTAAAGTCAAAGTGATGAAAGATCTAGCCGGAGAGACGAAGCCAATAGGAAAAAGAAGGGTGAGAGTATGCCAATCCTCCATGAGGCAAAAGTACGAAGAAATAGAGATAAGTTGAAATTTAATTCTTATTGATGTAATCGACATAAATGTAATATCTATCTTCAAACATCAATAAATTCATGCTTATTCTCTAGAAATTTCAAATTGCTCAACTGAAATATTAAGTCATATTTACTTTCCTACAAATGCATCTAGAAATTAATAATCATGACACAAATCTCATTGGTTATGTCAACATCAAATAGGGGGGAGATTGTTGGGAGGCGCATATTTTGATTTGATGTTTAAAGTAAATGCTCATGATTACTTGTAAAGTCCTTCAAGGAATATATGTACAAGGACTTAGTAATAGATCAAATTTGTTAGGTTGATATAAACTTTTAATATTTATCATTACGTAAATGAATGTATAGATAAAGAGATCAAAATGTTAGGTTGATCTATATCTTGAGATGTAATAGATGAAGCTTCAATGAGATCGTAGTCTATCAAGATGATCAAGAGATTGTAGAAATCCAAGGCGAAATCAGTAGAGCTTCAAGGATCGTAGTGTGCACGCCTTGAAGAACCTCTTCAAAATCGTAGAGTGGTCCTAACGTTTGATGAGCCAACTCAGAGATCGTAGTGTGCTCTCGAAAATGTAAAGTCTGCAAGATAAGCATGTGAAGATCGTAGTGTGCCAGTCCTCAAGAGAAATTGTAGTGTTCTCGTTTGCTAGTATCGGATCAAGCACCAAGGTGGCAAGACACCACGATCTAAATCGTAGAGTATCATCTGCCTGTGTCAGAAGCATCGAGCCTTGACCATTTGTTTAAAGATAAATCTCAACAAATGTGGAATGGGTTATAAACGCTGAAGTACTCACCAGTCCCAATGGCATAAAAGATATCCTTACTATACAACAAAGAAACGTATTGAAGAAGCTAAGGAAAGGACAATGGGTCAGAGGAAAACACCTTTTCAGGTGTTAGGTGAGAAAGCATTCTGCTATGTCAGTAGGCCAGAATGTTATTCAGAAGATGTGCATAAAAGTCTCCATCAAAGTTCAGAAATGTCAAACACATTTAATGCTTCAACGGATGGCTTTAATGAATAGATTTCAAGGATCACATATATGCAAAACATCTGCAGATTCTTTAACTAAGCAAGCATTAAAAAAAATCTTTTGAAAAACACTCAACGCTCAACTCTACGATCTAAAAAAAAGAAGGCTTGCTCGGCCACTCATTCTTTCGAACAAGTGCTTAACATCAATTGAGTAGCATCAAACAAGAACTCATCAACTACCAATCAAGTGAAAAAAGTTCCAAGTCGGAAGGACTTGAAGAGTTCTAAGTGAATCGTAAAGAACCAAGTCTGCTTTGGACTTGAAGAGTTCAAAGTGAACTAAGAAGTGCCTGAAATCATTTGGTCTAGAAGGAATGCTGTGAGATTGAGAAAGTGTAAAAGATATCCTTAGTGGATTTCCAACTCGAGGAGTAGAAGAGTGGACTAGGAGCTTTAAGTGCTCGAACCACTTAAAATTGTTGTGTCTCTTACATTCTTGCTATAATCGCTATAAGCGTTATAAATGCCTCACTCCCATTAACTCACCATATCTAAAAGGGAGATTAAAGAAATCTTTCATTCGTGTTTAAATCATTAACAAAACTAACAAAGTATTTCAAAAGAATTTTAAATATCTATTCAACCACCCTTTCTAGATAACTATTGTGCTTTCGAGGAACTAACAGTATAGAAGCAAAACTTATCAACATGAGTGTAAAATTAGGGATTATGAAACAAAATAATATTACTCACATACTACTTGAGTATGGAAGAAAATATTATTTCTTACGAATATTGAATAAAATAATGTCACTTACAACTATTAAACGAAAATAATATTCCTTATGAATATTGAACGAAGATAATATTCCTTACTAATATTGAATCTAAAATAATATTCCTTACGAATATTGAGCGAAATAAAAATTCCTTTACGAATACTGAAAAATAATATAAGTAAAGCAAATAAGAAATAAATAATACCCTTACCTCAAAAGAGAGCAATTACATTTGGTATAACGGATATATTCATGAAAAAACTTACATGCTTTTCTACACTTAAAACTTTCTTAAACTCTAAAGAAATATGCTCAATATTATAGAAGAAGAATTCTACGATTCTAGTGTGATTTTCATTTCTAAAGTGAGGCATCCTATTTATAGGAGAATGGAAGGATACTATTTAGAAAATAAAATCATGGGTACTTGACGATAAAAAATTCAAAAAAAATCATGGATGAATTCTAAATATTTTTGATTTTACTATATATTGACTACTTATGCTATTATGCATACCTATCTATGCAATACTATGCAAACAATAAAATATAATATATTCTATTTGGGCAAAGGTTCAAAAATGCCCGATTTTTTACCATGATGGCTCTTGAGCACCCTATACTTTTTTTTTTTTGTTCAAAAGTGCCTAACGTTACATTTTTTGGGTGAATGTGCCCCTCCCATTATGAGACGTCTTGTGACACCCCCAAATCCGGGTTACTTGACCCCAGGAGTTTGGTGTTCACGATCCACAATATAATAACATCTAACTACCCATTTATATAGAAATAGTAATACAAATCACATTAACATATATGTTAATACATTAGTCCCGAGTCCGCTAACCTTAACATTATAAACATACCCTTTAGATATACAAAAGGGTTTACAAATAACATAATAAACATGCTTAATCATAACTAATTTATCACCATGCCTTTGCCTCTATTCTTCACAACATCTTCTACTTCGTCCCTATCTCAAAAGTTTTATTTAGCAAGGGTGAGCAACAAATTTGCCCTTGCAAGTTAAGACATACAATGATTATATACTGAATCAAGAGTATTAAACTCTAATTTTGATGTAATGATAACAAAGTTCGAGAACTTTAAATTAGTTGAACAATTCATTAATCAATAACAAGTCTTCTTGTATTCTAGGCAACATGATAATCGATAATGAAAAGTACAACGCTTTTCAAAGTTCCTACGATATTCTATTGAATTAACAAGAATCAATTCTACATTAATAACAAAGTGGAATGTTTTCCGGTTATCTTGAGCAATCCATTGGATCTAGAACTTCTACTTTCTCGGGTATCTATCAAAGATTTACTTTGATACATACTGCAGAGTACTGAGATAACCATAAAGATTAAATCATACCCTCCTCGTAAGTATAACAAGTGATCGACTTTATTATACCTTATATTATGCATAATAATAATTAATGCTGTGATAGCTTAGATATATCGACCTAAAATGTTCCCTTTATATAAAAGGTTGTTCTTCTCAGTCTCAGAATCAAGATTTGATTTAACAATGAAATTTAATGATTTCAATTTCTATTTACTTATCGATCTAGCCGAAATAATTGGCATTGATCTAGCAATAACAATTGAATTCTCTTTTCGAATTTATCAAGTTCTAACAAATGTTCGTCTAGCCAGAATAATTAGCTAAGACATTTCTCAACATAATGTGACAATAAACATGAATTATCTGTACTATCAATTCTATCTTCTACGAATATGAATATCCAACAACAGTTATTTTACAAATGTATATTCTCCTAATCAGTAATTCAATTTGAATTATTAAACATGCACTAACAACGAATAATCAATAATAAATCCCTGGACGTGGTATAATTAGCAATAATTATCCACTATAATAATTGAATGAATATAACTCAAGGTTGAGTTAGGAAACTTGCCTTCCGCGTTGATTACTGCTACACAATATACTTATCTGCTTTCGTAAGACCTATAACCAATAATATCGGTCTCACAATTATACAATAATTCACAACACACAATCATGTAATTTACGATCAAACTTCTCCCAAAGCAAATTACCACATAGCCACATTAGTGTTTATAACCTATATAAACACTTAACAAGTCTAACTAGTTCCTATTCAGTTGGACTTCGGTCTCATCTCTCGTTCTCGTCACCTATCCATAATTAACACATTTATTGTTAATTAATCTTGGTATCTAAGCTTCAATATTATTTTAGATAAGTCAAATATCATTTATAATATTTTTTTTGGAAGCTTTTAATAATTTATAAGCAATTATTATAATTTATAATAATTTTTCAAACATCGGAATCATTTTTAAATGATTTAATTATCGAATAATCTTATCATTATTAATATTTAATAATATAAAAATATTAATAGCATACTTGTCAAAATATTAAAGTTATTATTAATAACTTCAAATATTTTAAAATCATTAATATTCTACTTAAATGATTTTTAAAATAATTAAAATCATTTTAAATCATCACCATTAATATTTAAATATTAATGAAATTATTACCAAAATATTAAAAGTCATTTATTATAACTTAAAATATTTTTAAATCATTTTTCTCATTTTTAAATCAATAAAATTATTTTTAATTCATTTATTTAATATAATAATTAAATAAATCTAATGTCATTAATATTAATTTATTAATGAGAATTCTCAAAAATATTGAAAATTATATTTTAAAATTCAAAATATTTTCTAACATTTTATTCTCATTTAAAATAATTTTTAAATCATTAAAAGTTATTTTATATTATTTATTTAATTTATTAATTAAATAAATCTAATATCATTAATATTAAATTATTAATGAAAATTCTCTAAATATATTAAAAATCACATTTTATAACTCAAAATATTTTTAAATACATTATTCTTATTTAAAATGATTTTTCATAATATTAAATCATTTTCCTCTAATTTATTTAATACACTAAGTTAATAAATTAAATACCTTTAATATTTAAATAATTATAAATATTAATGAAAAATGTCCCAAATAATTAAAAGTTTTTTTTTCGAAAATTTAAAATGATTTTTAAAACCATTTTTAGTAATTTTTATAATTTATTTCTATTTTTAAATAATTTCCGGAATATTCAGAAAATAAAATAATTCAAAACCGTCGCTAAAGACCTTTAGCGACACAAAGCGTCGTTGTTGGTGTTCTTGAGCCTTAAGAACACTGGCAGTGGGCAGTGCAAGGGTCAACGTTTGACCGTTAATAAATCCTTATACAAAATGTTTCTGAGCAATTTCTCACCATGATCTTGTAGTCCGTACACCACACTACAACAAACAACCAATATTTAAGTCATATATCAACATATCATGAAGATCTGGACTTTCAAAGTACATGTCAGACCATGCCTGGGTTTTCTAGGTAACCCAGAAACCCAAGGCAGTTCAAGTGTCTCAATTCGAGCTCAATTAGCTAAGTGTTCTGGTCATCATTTTGGTGGCTTAATGGTTTAACATTATAGTCCTGGTGTCAAGGAACATTAATAAATCACCAGATCGGTTTAACAACAACAAAATCAAAAAGTTATAAGACGGTCAAAGGCTGTCAGAAATTTTGTTCAAACATTTTCTGGAAATTCCAGAAACGTAACTTGTGATCGGATGGTCAAGTTTGACCATGCACTACAACCAAATTAAGTGTTGTTTAAGAGATATAAAAGCACAGTTCTAAAGTACACATATCCGGCTATAATCTAGATATAAAATCATCATGATAACACTTAACGTCGGATGCATCTCGGAGCTTGAAATATCTTGTCGGTCTTTGTTTATCACTTTTTGGGTTACCCATAATACGACTTTTGACCGTTAATAACTTCTGATCTAGACATCCAATGACCCTGATACCACTTGCAGATTAAAGACAACATACTAGGCTACAAATCCAAAACTTAAAACAACAAAAAGCTTAAACGAGCAAGGATCTGTGGCGACTAACATTTCTTGTCGGACCACTTTTCAAGCTCAAGAATAATTTTTTGAAAAACACCTTTTTTAAGCCATTTTGATGTTATGGATCCATCATGGATCAACATAGATCAACTAAAATATCTTTAACACAATATTAAACACTTAAACACAAAAAATTATAAAGAACTTGGATCAAAATAGGTTTTAGGGTTTATACCTTCTTGCTCTAGATTTTGATCTTTGATCTCCAATATGTTCTTGGGTGTTCTAAGGCTGATAATATGACTAAAGAACTTTAAGAATTCGGAGGTGGAGAGAGAAAATGAGTTATGGAGAGCTTGAGAGCAAATGACAAATTTTTTTTATGACTTTCTCTCTCTCCAATCTAATATATATTGCTTAGATATGTTGCTAGATCTGCAGATTTCGGCTGATTGGCTAGAGTTTTGTACTCATAAAGTCAAAAGAGTTGGTGAACCACTAAAGTTGATGGCCATTTTACAAGTTATCATTTAAAGAAAATGAAAAAGGGTATTTTGGTCATTAGCAAATTAATTTTAATGCATACTAGACAAATGCACAACCCTTAGGATTTAACCCTAAGGTTCTAACCCTTAGGTTTTAAATCACTAACTTTCTAGGATTTTCTAAATTAGGGTTTTAATTAGAAAAATTAAAATTCAAAATTACAATTAGGGTTTGTAAAATAGAAATTAAGATAACTAAAATATAATTAGGGTTTTCTAATTATATTAAAGTTTAATAAACACATTAGGCTTGTCAATTAGGATTAGGGTTTCCTAATTTAGGGTTTAGGATTCCTAATATGAAATTAGGGTTTCTAAGCGTCACAATTAGGGTTTTTAACTGTATAATTGGTTTTCTAAATATGAGATTAGGGTTTCTAATCTCTTATTAGGATTTATTAATTACAACCCTTATCCGATCAATTATTGATCAACATTTCTATACAGTACAAACACGTACTTATCAAAATAATTATTTTAATTATATTTTCTATCGAATCCCTATCCGGACTTAGGGTTAGGGTTTCTAATCTTATTAAACACAACTCTACTCTAAATTTATTAGTCAATGCACAAATTAACCTTCTCGAGACTCAGTATCACGTAGATACTTGTCATAAAATTGATTATTAATATTAATATTAATAAAAAAAATATTCATAAAATTTTGATTATTCAAAATCCTGAGTTATCACATTCACCCCTCCTTAAAAGGATTATGTCCGGAATCATCACCGCTTTCTTATTTTCTACAATCTTTAAAGTTGTATCATCAATTCATTTTATCAACACAATATTCATTTGTGTCTCCAATTCTAACCCGTGACTTGAATCTTATAAAAGAAAACAAATCACAAAGAATATCTAACTTCGATTTCTTGCGTAATTTAATTTCTAACCGGACTTTCGTTACACTGTCAGCCTCTTCATGGGCATTCTTTGCATTTTGAACTGTTATGCTAAAAGTGAATGTTGTTGGTCTTCTTGGCTGTGCAGGTCCTCGAATCGCAATGGTTCCGCCATCACCGAGTCCCTCGTTGGCACTTCTCATCTCTATATTTCTCTTGGGACAATTTCGGACGGATGATCTAATTCCCCCACACGCAAAAAAACCTCGTGTCTTCTTTGGAATGGGACCTTTGGGGTGACATGTGTCCCTCTTGACCACAGTTGTAATAGACTCCTTTTTCTTCAAGAAAACTCCTTGATGACGCTTCACCTGCGAACTACACACTACCACCGCCTTTTCTTCCTAATCTCTCTTGGATTATTTCCTAAATTAATATCACCATCCCTCTTACGTTTATTAAGATTACTACCTCCACTACCACCTATCATATTATTTCCTTCAGCCTCCTTTCTTTGTTCTTGACTATTCTTCAATACAGCTTTAATTTCTCCTTCAGTGATAATGGCTTTTTCTAATAACGCTGAAAATGAACTAATTTGTAGCACATCTAACTTCTCAAGTACCAACGATTTCAATCAGTTCCTAAAACATCGTGCTTTAAACTCCTCAGTGTCTACTCGACGTGGAGCAAATTTTGCTAACTCGCTGAACTTGACAAAATATTCTGTCACCGTCATATCTTCCTACTTCAGATTCAAAAATTGTTCTTCCATATTTCTCTTTAGACCTCCCTTCCTTGGTGGCATTATCTGATAAAAATCTTACATTAATTCTCCTTTTCTACACAGATTCTTATTAATAACATAATAAGAATTAAAAATTTCTCATATAATTGGATATTTATTCAATTAGCACAAAGTACATCTAGCACTTAACACACATATATAGCACTATCCTTTTTTTATAAATAATATCGGGATTAACAACACAACTTTAAACAAAAGTTGTAATTCTCCATTCACACATAACTATTCCCTAGTTCATCAAACTTACTACACCTTAGGGGTTCGAGAACTTGCCACAATTATACGAGTGTATGAACTTATCCTAGTCGGACCTTGACATCCATTCATTTGAGGGTTCAAAACATTTCATATAATTATGAGTCATGAACTTACCATAAGTATGAGGTTTAAGAACTCAAAATTAACCTTAATCTTATATTCATATAGAAAATAAAGATTTCACTCATACAAACATATATATATACATATGTTCACACATTGTTCTTGATATTATAATCGTTAATATCACACACTATCAAAGGATACTATCGCTTTAAAGTTAAGCTATCTACCATCCACTCCCTTCACCAGTCCTCTTCTTACTGGGACACTTGTTGCATTCGGCTTAGTAAAATATAGGGAAATATGTCCTTCTTGCTTAAAATTGAAGCACACGTTCTTCTTCATCATATATTCTCCCACGTGAGTCTTTCCACACTTACTTTGCAGAGACTTGCTTTCTTCTCACGGGTTTGAACTTTCGGAATCATTGCTTTGTCGTTGTCCTTCTTTTCGCTTTTTTGCCCTTCTCCGCTTGATTGTTCCTTCAGACGATCCACCACCTTCAGTCTTCATACTTTCCACATGCACCTTCAGCTCGTTCCGTTCTTTAATCATTTCATGTAACGCTCGCTCCGTCTTCCACAACTCGCTCGAAGAGAACACTTTTACTCAAGTTCTTGAACTTCTGCAGATTCTTGATCTTTCTTTCCAACATTGGTCTTATTCTCTTTCTCCACCTTAGCTTCTTTGGACTTTGCCTCCTCATCACCACTTAGATACATCTCGAGATAATCGTCATGATCGCTCTCCAGATTTACGAGAGGTTCAACTTTTCCCACCTCTTCAACTAACTCGCTTTGACCGGCACCTCGACCATCGCACTCAAAAAGCAACAACCGCTAACATCTCCACACCTCATTTCATCTTATCCGGACATCCTACCATCGGTCTAATCGACTTGATTAATACTTCTCGAGACGAACTTCTCACACTATGTGTCCATATATCCCAAAGATCGATATATTTCAATCCCTCACTTAGTACTCTAAATGAGTATTCTAGATTTAAGCTTATGGTTTATAATCGTAGGGTTTTCCCCACCCCACTTAAGGTTTATAACCTCACAACTGCTACCAACTTGTGACGCCTTGGTCACTACAACTTTGATACCAACTCATGACACCCCAAATCAAGGTTACTCCGACCCCAGGTTTGGTGTTCACGATCCAAAATATAATAACATCTAACTACCCATTTATATAAAAATAGTAATACATATCACATTAACATATGTTGTTAATACATTAGTCCCAGTCCATTAACCTTAACATTACAAACATACCCCTTAGATATACAAAAAGGGTTTACAAATAACATAATAAACATGCTTCATCATAACTAATTTATCACCATGCCTTTTGCCTCTATTATTCACAACATCTTCTGCAACTTCGTCCCTAATTGAAAAGTTTTATTTAGCAAGGGTGAGCAACAAATTTGCCCCTCAAGTTAAGACATACAATGAGTATATCTGAATCAAGAGTATCGACTCTCTATTTTGATGTAATGATAACAAAGTTTGGGGAACTTTGAATTAATTTGAACAATTAGTTAATCAATAACAAGTCATCTCATATTCTAGGCAACACAATAATCTGATAATGAAAGAGTACAACACTTTCAAAGTTTCTACGATATTCTATTGAATAAACAAGAATCAATTCTACGCATTAACAAAGTGGAATGTTTTCCAGATTTATGTTGAGCGATCCATTGGATCTAGAACTTCTACTTTCTTGGATATCTATCAAATATTTACTTTGATACATACGCAGGAGTATCAGATAACCATACAAATTAAATCATACCCCTCTGCAAGTATAACAGGTGATCAACTTTATTATACACTATATTATGCATAATACTTAACAATTCATGATGGCCGAATATACGACCTAAAATGTTCCTTTAGATAAAGGTTGTTCTTCTCGCTTTTGAATCAAGATTTGATTTAACAACGAAATTTAATGATTTTAATTTCTATTTACTTATCGATCTAGCCGAAATAATTGCCATCGATCTAGCAATAACAATTGAATTCTCTTTTCGAATTTATCAAGTTCTAACAAATGTTCGTCTAGCCAGAATAATTAGCTTAGACATTTCTCAACATAATTTGACAATAAATAGGAATTATTTGTACTGTCAATTCTATCTTCTACGAATATGAATATCCAACAATAGTTATTCTACAATTGTATATTCTCCGAATCAGTAATTCAATTTGAATTATTACACATGCACTAACTGCGAATAATCAACATTAAATCCCTGAACGTGGTATAATTATCCACTATAATAATTGAATGAATATAATTCAAGGTTTAGTTAGGAAACTTGCCTTCTGCGTTGATTACTGCTACACAATATACTTATCTGCTTTCGTAAGACCTATATAACCAATAATATCGGTCTCACAATTAGCACAATAATTCACAACACACAATACTGTAATTTACAGTCAAACATGTTAGGTTTGTAATATTCATGAACGCAATCAAATTGCAAAAATAATGCTAAGCGTGTAAAATCGAGTTTAAAATTTACAAACCATATACCCTAGATCACCCTTTATGCACAATTATTAATTAAACAAAAGATAAAGAATAAAATCATACCCTTGAAGATCGAGCTTCCTCGTGTACAAGTTCACCTCCAAATCCTTTCGCGTTCAACTTGAATCCACCGGGTGTGGTTCCTTCCTTTGATCAACGTTAGCCACCCAAGTGTTTGGCCTCTGAGGTGATCCACCAAGGAAAAGAAAATTCAAGAAGAAGGGTGGTTGGCTAAACCCTAGTTTTTCTATCTCTATAGAAAGGTGTACTCTCCCAACAAATTGGAATTATTACGTATGTTGAAAAATCAACAACCCCAACCACCCATAATAAGACTCTCTTATTTATAGATGTGGGCAACCCACCTTAACAATTAAGGAATTGGGTTTTATTTAATTAATTAAATTCTTTTAATTAATTAAGCTCCCCTAATCTTATTAGGGATAATTAATTAAACTTTTTAACTAATTTTCCTTCCTAATCCAATTAGGAATAAATGAGAGTACTTATATTAAATTAATTTCTAAACTCTTTTAGAAATTAAAATAATAATAATTGTAATAATATTAATAAGACTCTCTTATTAATTTATATTTAATATTTCTAAAATATTAAATAATAAATATTAAGCTATCTAATTTATTCTATCACCATAGATTAAATTAAATATACATAACATATTATTACGATTATGCCATTAACTTCTTAAATAATTATTCTTCCTTTTATGGTGTGACCCTTTAGGTTCTCCATATTAAACCTATTGTGAATAAATCAATTAGAACAATTCTAATCTTATTTAAATAAATAAATTAAACAATTAATTTATTTAAATAAATAATATTTATTCTATAATAGGATAAGCCTCCCTAGCGATCAACGATTTTCCGAGATAATATAGATTTCAACATTAATCATAAAAGAACCTTTGAGTAAATAGTTCTGCATAATTCAATCCTTCCACCATACAATGTCCCAATTAAATATAAGGCATGGAATTATCATCAAGTCTTATTTTATTTAATTATATGTATTTCGATCCTTAAATGCATAACTCCAAATAATGCAAATTAGAAACTCCTTTCTAATTTCATTCATAACGCCAAGGACTCTTGGGTTGTCATTTATCGAATCACATAGGACATTTCTCTTCTTTATTGTAAGTGGTAGATTCTTTATTGATCATACATTATCTCCATGTATAACTTATTATACCCAAGCATACCCTTTGATATACCCTAAGGGTCTTAAGGAATAAGTCAAAGTATAACTCATCATACACGAGATACTATGATGATCTCAAGTCCAAGGATCACTTGTACTACTATCACTACTGAGAATTCCTATTGACAGCAAATAAAACTCCATTAGGTATTCCTTAGCGAGCCACGTTCGATGAACTTATTCTCTAATAAGCACCTACATACTTGCTTTAGTGTCTCCACAAATGATCATGAGATCAATCATCCTCATCCAATGAAGCAAGAACGTATGTACCAATCTATCCGGATTCACTAATCCCCAATTTAGTAATCCAATGATTGGGAACTATTTTAGTTTTAAGCTTTCTAAGAATTTAGATCTCATTAGAATGATCATCATCATTATTCTAAAAGCATTGCTTAAAACTATGGGTTTATCACATATTATAAAACAAAGATCATGTAGATAATTAAAAGCCTTTAATAAATTAATACTTTTTATTAATAAATGAATAAGATTGTTACAAAGTATATGCTTTATCATCAAAACATATGATTGGCTTGTATATTACTTTCAAAACATCCCCTAGGCATATTACCATCATATTAGCCATATTAGTGTTTATAACCTATATAAACACTTAACAAGTCTAACTAGTTCTATTCGGGTGAGACTTGGTCTCATCTCGATTATTCGGTCACCCTATCCCATAATTAACACATTTATTGTCAATTAATCTTGGTATCTAAGCTTCAATATTATTTTAGATAAGTCAAAGATCGTTTATAATATTTTTTGAAGCTTTTAATAATTTATAAGCAATTATTATAAATTATAATAATTTTTCAAACATCTAATCATTTTAAATGATTTAATTATTGAATAATCTTATCATTATTAATATTTAATAATATAAAATATTAATAGCATACTTGTAAAAATAATAAAGTTATTATTAATAACTTAAAATATTTTAAATCATTAATATTCTACTTAAATAATTTTTAAAATAATTAAAATCATTTTTAAATCATCACCATTAATATTTAAATATTAATGAAATTATTAAAAAATATTAAAAGTCATTTATTATAACTTAAAATATTTTAAATCATTTTTCTCATTTTTAAATGATTTTTAAATCAATAAAATCATTTTTAATTCATTTATTTAATATAATAATTAAATAAATCTAATATCATTAATATTAATTTATTAATGAGAATTCTCCAAAAATATTTAAAATTATATTTTAAAATTCAAAATATTTTCTAACATTTTATTCTCATTTAAAATGATTTTTAAATCATTAAAAATCATTTTTATCGATTTATTTAATTTATTAATTAAATAAATCTAATATCATTAATATTAAATTATTAATGAAAATTCTCTAAATATATTAAAAGTCACATTTTATAACTCAAAATATTTTTAAATACATTATTCTTATTTAAAATGTTTTTCATAATATTAAATCATTTTCTCTAATTTATTTAATACACTAAGTAAATATATTAAATACGTTTAATATTTAAATAATTATAAATATTAATGAAAAATGTCCCAAATAATTAAAAGTTATTTTTCAGAATTTAAAATGATTTTTAAAATAATTTTTAGTAATTTTTATAATTTATTTCTATTTTTAAATAATTTCTGGAATATTCAGAAAATAAAATAATTCAAAACCGTCGCTAAAGACCTTTAGCGACACAAAGCGTCGCTGTTGGTGTTCTTGAGCCTCAAAAACACTGACAGTCGACAGTGCAAGGGTCAACGTTTGACCGTCAATAAATCCTTATACAAAATGTTTTTGGGCAATTTCTCACCATGTTCTTGTAGTCAGTACACCACACTACAACAAACAACCAATATTTAAGTCATATGTCAACATATCATAAAGATCTGGACTTTCAAAGTACATATCGAGACCATGCTTGGTTTTCGTGGTAACCCGAAACCCCAAGGCAGTTCGAGTGTCTCAATTCGAGCTTAATTAGCTAAGTGTTTTGGTCATCATTTTGGTGGTTTAATGGTTTAAAATTATAGTCCTGGTGTCGAGGAACATTAATAAATCAACAGATCGGTTTAACAACAAGAAAATCAAAAGTTATAAGAGTACATGAAAGGTCATGCCGAAATTTTTTTCAAACATTTTCTAGAAATTCCGTAAACGTAACTTATGATCGGATGGTCAAGTTTGACCATGCACTACAAACCAAATTAAGTGTTGTTTAAGAGATATAAAAGCACAGTTCTAGAGTACACATATCCCATTATAATCTAGATATAAAATCATCATGATAACACTTAACGCCGAATGGATCTCTAAGCCAAATATCTTGTCAGTACATTTATCACTTTCACGGGTTACCCAGAATCACGGTGGTCAACGCGGTTCAATAACCGCCAATCGTTAATAACTTCTGATCTAGACATCCAATGACCCTGATACCACTAGCAGATTAAAGACAACATACCAGGCTACAAATCCAAAACTTAAAACAACAAAAAGATTAAACGAGCTAGGATCTGTGGCGACTGACATTTCTTGTTAGACCACTTTTCAAGCTCAAGAACAATTTTTGAAACACACCTTTTTAAAGCAATTTGATGTTATGGATCCATCATGGATCAACATAGATCAACTAAAAACATCTTTTAACACAAGATTAAACACTTAAACACAAAAACTTTCATAGCAACTTGGATCAAAATAGGTTTTAGGGTTTATACCTTCTTGCTCTAGATTTTGATCTTTAATCTCCAATATGTTCTTGGGTGTTCTAAGGCTGATAATATGACTGAAGAACTTTAAGAATTCGGAGGTTGAGAGAGAAAATGAATTATGGAGAGCTTGAGAGCAAATGACACATTTTTTATGATTTTCTCTCTCTCCAATCTAATATATATTACTTAGATATGTTGCTAGATCTACATATTTCGGCCGATTGGCTAGAGTTTTGTACTCACAAAGTCAAAAGAGTTGGTGAACCACTAAAGTTGATGGCCATTTTACAAGTTATCATTTAAAGAAAATGAAAAAGGGTATTTTGGTCATTAGAAAATTAATTTTAATGGCATACTAGACAAATGCACAACCCTTAGGGTTTAACCCTAAGGTTCTAACTCTTAGGTTTTAAATCACTAACTTTCTAGGATTTTCTAAATTAGGTTTTTAATTAGAAAAATTAAAATTTCTAAATTACAATTAGGGTTTGTAAAATAGAAATTAAGATAACTAAAATATAATTAGGGTTTTCTAATTATATTAAAGTTTAATAAACACATTAGGCTCAATTAGGATTAGGGTTTCCTAATTTAGGGTTTAGGATTCCTAATATGAAATTAGGGTTTCTCGGGCCAGCATAATTAGGGTTTTTAACTGTACAATTAGTTTTCTAAATATGAGATTAGGGTTTCTAATCTCTTATTAGGTTTTATTAATTATAAACCTTATCCGATCAATTATTGATTAACATTTCTATACAGTACAAACACGTACTTATCAAAATAATTATTTTAATTATATTTTCTATTGAATCCCTATCAGGACTTAGGGTTAGGGTTTCTAATCTTGTTAAGCACAACTCTACTCTAAATTTATTAGTCAATACACAAATTGACCTTCTCGAGACTCGTATCACAGAGACTTGTCACAAATTTTATGATTAATATTAATATTAATAAAAAAAAAATTATTCGTAAAATTTTGATTATTTGAAATCCCGGGTTATCACACGTACCACGTAAACAAACGTGACTAACTGCTGGACAAATTTTGCTGACACCTAAACAAATTTTTATTACCCAAAAGTTAATATTCATTTTCTCTCTATAAACCAACCATTCTTCTCAGATCTAAACTCAGAGAGGAAATCTAGCAAAAAATTGTTAATTATAAGGAAGTCTAGAGCTAATAGATCGACATTACACTCGTCTTTTAGGTTTAGCAGTAGTAGCATCAACACCATGGCACCAACACTAGCTTTCGTTTCCAAGACAGTAGCACAACTACTCCTCCGCCGTAGTGGTGGCTTCAGCCTCTCCGTGAACTGGGCCCCACAACCACCTGAATCCTCCTCTACATTATCCATTTCTGCTGCAGCTATCTCCTCTCCGTCAGAATCTCAAGGTTTTTCCTTCTATATGTATGTATATATGTGTATAAATTAATCGGTGATTCTAATTTAAACATTTTGATATTTAACGAGAGGAATAGAGAGGGTTAGGATTGTCAAGATTTTTGCTTTTTGTTCCTGGAGCTATAACTTTCTCGTTGCACATGGCGATTCTAAGGAGAGAAGACAAGGTTTTCCTTGTGTGATGTTTGCACCCTAAAAAAATCTTTCTCTCAGATTGTGAAAAATATTAGGGGTTTTGAATGAAAGGATAAGTATTCTGTTGTAGTGGAAGGTGGGTGTTCTAATTGATTGTTCATAAATGTTTATGTGCAAGATAAATATTACAACATGAATGAACTACAAAGTATTCTTTGGGACATGGTCCAAAGTTGAGTTTCCCAAGTGGCCTAGTTCCCCAAGCAAAGTAGGAAAATTGGTTCGGTTCTCAGTAAACAACGATTGTATGAGTCTCCGCTTCAATGGTTTTGTAGGCAATTCCTCTTGATGATTCAAGAAGCTTAAAGAGGGCTCAAGTGAGACAATACATGTTTCCAAAAAAGGTTCACTTACATGTATAAGGTTTGAAAATGTATGGGACGAACAAATTTTATAGATGATAATCTAGCTTCAAGACCATATTCTTTGTACAATTGAAAAAATATTTGTCATTCATACATTTGAAATCCAAACCTCTCAATAATCAAATATTCAATTGCTTTCGTCTCCTACTATGCGTACAAGTACTCTTTCAAATTAGACAACATTTTCTAATGCAACTAAAGGGAATTTGAAATATCAGTAGCAGTAGCAGATCTTGAAGCTTTAGAGCTACAATACTTCTCCTTCCTTTCATCCACCAACATCTGCCTGTATCTACAGTCTGCTACAAAATACATTTTCTCCCCTATTTTTATCAAAAATAGAGCATGATCAGAACAAGTACAATCTATTTAATCCAATCCCAAAATTCTTAATACACAAGGCCTTTGTGGCCTGAATTTGAGTTCCATTTTCATTGTATTTGGGTGATGTTTGGTTTTAGGTGACGAAATCATTGGGTAGGTATGAGAGATTTGGGAAGTGAATAAATTGGATTTGATTTTTTTTTATTATTGTATTATTTCAATTAATATTGTATTAGTATTATTTTACTCTCTCTTCATGCTTTGTCAGCAAAATTTGTCCAGCTGTTAGTCACGTTTGTCTACGTGGTACGTCTGTTAACGGGAGGGGCACATTCGATCCAAAAAAGTTAACGTTAGGGGTACTTTTGGACACAAAAAAAAGTATAAGGTGTTCGGTAGACATCGCGGTAAAAGTCAGGGGCATTTTTGACCCTTTGCCCTATTCTATTTTACATAAAAAAAATAAAACTTATTATAATATATATATATATATATATATATATATATATATATAAAAGTAAAGGGTTACCTTGGGGGAGGGATTGGAAAGTTCACCGGGGAGTATTGGTATTATATATATATATATATAACAAAACTGAGATAACTTTTCTGATGCGCTTTTAAAAAATGTGTAAGTGTGGTTCCAAACAATAAGCCAAATTTATAATAAATACTTCAATAAAAATTCCTTTATTTATCTCGATTCACTTGGCTTCACAAAAACACATTTTTAATAACATTCATCATTAATATTATAACTCATGATATTAACAACGGATCATTCCCGGAAAGAGGGGCTTTCGATAAGGATTTCTCCTATCATGCGCTTGAATTAGGTGACCAAACCCCTTTTCTCGATAGAACTTTCTAGACATCGTCAATAATACAAATAATAATATGAATAACTCTGTCGTTTCAATTATTAATTTAATAATATAAAATATTGTGACAATAATTGAATCAATAACGTGATATACTATGCATCAATTACTATAGCAATAATTGAATAAAACGAGTGACTTCTCACGTAAGCAACAATAATCAAAGATACTGTACAATACCGTGTGCTACTATGCAACCACATGACATCGTATTTTTATCAATGAAAGTATTTCAACGATTAACGGTAAAACTTTTGCCGTTATTTTTATAAAAAATATTTACGCTGCTTTTTTAACTCAAGCGATAATTTAGAGTATGGTGTCCACTGATGATTGTCTTTGTCATACGAATATTACCTGATAAAATGAATATTCCCCGACTAAACGAATATTTTATAACAACTTGCATACTTTGCAAAATTTATAAATATTATCCACAACTATAGCATTATATCAAATCCACAACATAATATTCAAAAATATATTTTAAGAAATTAAATCTTTATTCATATAAAAGTTGGGGTCTTACAACTATGACCACCAAGTTGGTCTAAATTAATTTTGTATCATTAATTCCACAATTTCTAGCCATAATTTCTGTTCTGGACATTGACTGGAACCAAAGGAAGGAAGCAATATTCTTCATATGTGCTACTTGGGGAGAGGGACTTATGTTTAATTTTTTAGGCTTTAGTTTTGATCCAGAAGGAATAACTTTTCTCACTATTGTTGGAGAGGGTAGATGTTGACTTGTTAATATTCTAACCTTATTGTTTTGATGATGACTTGATATTTTCTACTAAATTGTTTATTGTGAAATTTCAGGTAGTTGATAAAAGGATCATTGTTGAAAGACTTTGAAGACTTGTGTTCTAAGAAAATAATGTAATGTCATTACAAATATTCAATTTTTCAATACAAGGCTCTAAGACATTTTATGTGTGCATTTAACATGATTAAATATTTATGCATGCTTAAAAATAAAATAATAATTATTTCTTATTGTCTGGAAATTGAAAAATTAGTTGTTAACACATATGGGTACTTTTATGGAGAAATTCTATTGTTACTTAGACATCTAAGAGTATTCTAAGTGAGACAATCTTATATGCATATACACGTGTTAAAATCTTTTATATGAATTTATTGTATAATGCGAATAGGCCTCAGAAATCACATATTCTGGGAAGTTGATTGGAGATACACTTTCTCATATTTACGAAACTAAAACTCCTATGCTTGATTATTTCAAAAGCTGTAAGACCCCAATTTTTATGAATAAAGATTAATTTTTCTCAAAATATATTTTTGAATATTATGGTGTGGATTTGATATAATGTTATAGTTGTAGATAATATTTACAAATTTTACAAAGTAAACAAGTTGTTATAAAATATTCAATTGGTCGGGAAATATTCGTTTTAAAAGGAATTATTCTTACGACGACACAATTATTGGTGGACCCCACAACGAAAGTAATGTCGTAGTTAGAAAACCACAGAAATATCTTTTTATAAAAATAACGGCGAAAGTTTTACTGTTAAACTGTTGAAATATGTGACAACCCGAATTTTGATAAGTTATTAAAATAAGAATTTAATAATTAAAATTCTTATTATGAGATGTTTTGAGTTTGAGTATGTATACATACGTGTTACATATTTTGAAATATGTGTTCTGGTGTGAAGAGAAATATATATTCATATATTGGGAAAGTGAGGTTTAATAGTTAAGTTAACTATTGAAGAAATTAAATAAATTTTTAATTAAGTTTAAATATTTATTGAATTAAATAAATATTTTTAAATAAATTTTTATTGAGAAAAATAAATAATTTATTAAATTGTGGTATAATAATTTAGTATTGAGAAAATAAATAATTTATGAAATTGTGGTATAATAATTTAGTTACATGTGTATGGTAATTAAGTTAAAGCAAAAGTAAATTTTATTCTTTGAAGATTTAATTTAATTAATTAATTAAATTAAATGAGTTATTTAATATTAAAGAAAATAAATAAATTAAATAAAGTGATGTTTCTAATTTATTAATTAAATTAGACATATGTAATTATTTATTAATTATAAGTATAATTATAATAAAAATTATAATTATTATAATTACCATTATAAGTTATTTAAATTAATTAAGCTAAAACCATTTAAATGAACTAAAATCAAGTGTGACAAAAGTAACTATATAATATAATGCTATTAAAATAATCTAGTATGAGGGAATTTTATGTAGCCAAACACATCCTTATGGCTTTTGGCCTAACATAACTGATGAACGTGGGGAGTCTTCAGTTTATTTCTAAGCGTCTTTTATTTTTAAGCCAAGTAGAGAGAGGGTTTGGAGAGAAGAAGAAACACAGAGATTTTAGAGAAGGAGGAATCATAGTGGTTTTAAGAGAGAGTCACCATCTCTTGCTAGCATACAACTAGGGTTGAATGTATATTTTATTTCTAATACTATGTTTTGAGTTTCTATGATTATCTTTTGTAAATTGCTTATCACATGGGATTTATACATGTATGTATGTGGTTTATAATCATTAATCAACTTATGTGAATGTTATTTGATGATTAAATACATGAAATTTGGGTTTGTAGGGAGAAAAGTAAATAAAAGTGTTTATACATGAAAAATGGCTTAATAAAGTACAAAATTTCATGTTAATATGTATGAGAATCTGAAAATTGATGTTAGATTATGTTAGTATGTTAAGAAACGAAAGCGGCAGTTTGGAATCGTGTCAATTGATTAAGAAACGAATTTGTGGCGATTGATTTTATTTATATATATAAAAAAATGAAGAAATTTGCAAATTGGGGGGTTTTTGATTCCTCAAATTTGTGTAAATGTGATGTTTATGTAGTTAAAATTGTGTATGACATGTGTAACTATGCTATTACAAAGTTTTAGTTGCTAGGTTTCATGATTTCTGTAGGAATTGGGTTGAGATGGGTGATCAGCCGAGTAATGAGGCTGTCTGCTGCGATTTCTATCTCTCTGCAAGGCATTGCTGCAACGGATTATTACCTGACAGAATCTTGGTAATTGCTACCGACGTTATTCACGCCATAGGCAACAGAATGCGTCTTGTGTACTCGAGCCCGAGACGATGACTTCACTTTATTGCGGGTCTTGTATAATGGACTTATGTTAGTTAAGCAAGCATGTTAATGATGTTAAGACATAATAGAAACTACAATAACAGATTGTAAGGTGTTGTAATGCAAAGTGTAATGATTTTAAGTGATTGCTTAATTAAGTTATGCAATGGAACTAAATGTGATGTTTTCAAAAGTAAGATAGAACTGATAAGGCTTATGTTGGTTTATAGTGAGATATAAGTTGAAAGAACGATTTGAATGTTAACTTGATTAGTTAATCTAATATATGTTTAAAAGGATGTAAATACGCGTTAGAAGACTTAACTATCAATTGTAAGGGAAGCGTAACGAGGGAGGTTATATAACTTAGTTGTTGTTAACAAGTGTAACACATCCAATATGAAATAATGGAGTCTATGACAACTTTGCTGAACATTAAGTGTCAGTTACGAAAGAAGTATAAAGAAACACAATATGGGATTACGTAATGATAGGTGTCATACGAAGAGGAGTAAACACCTGAAGTTATGTGTTAAGTTTCAAAGAGACGCAAGTTATAAAAAGATTAAGACTAAGAGTCATTGTGGTTTCATTATATGTGTAACTAATGCATGTGAATATGAACCTTTGAACTTGTTGTAGGATGTACGCAAAACATTCAAGCCGCTTTTTTTTGATGAAGTGGTAATCTACTGAACCGGTAAGTCTTTCAGTTCCTATTTGCTATGTGAACTTGATGATTAACTGTTTTAAATCTTTATTTCAAATAACATGATGTGTTATATTTATGTTGAAAGCATGAAACGTTAAAGTCAACTTATGACTACGTTGATTGAGTAAAGCATGCTGATTGAGTAAGGAACTCAATCTTTATACTTGTTATATGAACTATAGCATGTATGTTATGATAGTCCAATGTTTAAGAGATATATGTTGATCAAGTTATTATATGCTACGTGATGCATGAAAACTGTTAGATTTTGTCAATGGTCATTGAGTTCAACCTTGCATATAACAATTTTTGCAGGTTAAGGATTGAAGATAACACTATGTGCTACCTGAATAAAGTGGATCAGAAATAATATACAAAGATTTATATTTTAGCTAAAGTTGTTATTTCCTTAAACCATGATTAAGACTCATGAGATGTATTAAATGTTTTATGATGTATAGTTTTATATTGAGCTGTAAAGCTAGAGTTAGAGTTATCTAATATGTAAAAGATATCGGATTGAAATGTAAAATGTTATATGATAACAGTGATAAAGCGAATTATAAAATAAGATTGATTCAAAGACATGTAGTTGATAAAGGTTTTGATTTAGGGAATTAAAGTAAGAAGACATAAAAGTTTAAATTATTCCACATTTTATAAAGTTTAACATCTAATAATGATGTAAAATCAGAAGTTAGATGTATTGTTAACGACCGAAGTCGAGAATTAAATTGTATGAATTTTGGGGTTGTTACAAAATACCCGGTAGTAAAAGTATAGTAATACGCGTGGTTGCATAGTAGCACACGGTATTTATTATTGATGCTTACGTGAGAAGTCACTCAGTTATACTAAATTATTGCTACAATAATTACTGCATAATATCTCTCATATTATTGATTCAATTATTATCATTGTACCATCTGCATAATATTTTATATTATTAAATCAATAATTGAGACGAAAAAGTTATTCATATTATTATTTCCAATATTGACAATGTCTAGAAAATTCTCTCGAGGAAAGGGGTTTGGTCACCTAATTGCGCCCCAATAGGGAGAAATTCTTATCGGAAAGCCCCCTCTTTCCTAGGAATGATATGATTGTTAAATACTGTGCGTTATAATATTAATGATGAATAAGTTCGTGTTGATTAAAGATGAAATTGATATTTTCATTGTGTTGGGATTATTAGTGTTAGTGGAAATCGACATTTATTTCGATAATAATTGATTTTTGGAGGTTAAATTGACCAATCGAGTAATTAATCAGATAAATGAGCAATTAATTACTATTAGTTAACATGCATATAACTATTTTCTCACATGAATGGAACTATTGATTCACATTCATGTAATATTAGGGGAGGTGGTGCAAGTTTGATAATACTTGTAGGACTAAATTACAAATGGAGGTATAGATGAAGGTACTATACTGTAATAATTCGAGGCCCAAAACGTGCAATTATCGAAACTATGTTTTTCTATAAATAGAAGCTCATTCTTCTTTCATTCTCACCAATTCACTAAGACTCACAAGAGCAATTATAGAGAGAAGAATAGAGAGAGAAAGAAGAAGATATTCGCTACTTCACTATTCCAAAGATCCAAATCTTCTTCTAAGGTAAATGATATTATTTTTATTCAGTGTTCATAAGAAATAATATTTTCTTCCATACTCTGTAGTATGTGAGTAATATTATTTCGTTTCGTATTCCTAATTCTACACTCATTCTGTTAAAGTATTGCTTCTATACTCCGTGAAATTAATAGAATATCCTTGATATTTGTACTTCATCCAGTATCTTTTTATGAAAATATTATTCTGAGCATTCTTGATAATTATTAATCTTTTCATGCCAGAATACTATTCACAAAGTACTATTCACGAGATACTATTCACAGTACTATTCATAAAGTACTATTCACGAAGTATTATTCACAAAGTACTATTCACAGGGTACTCTTCACCCAGAGTACTATTCATGACAAAAAATGATTTCTTTTCGGTCCAAATCATTTTTGATACAATATTATTCTTTAATCTTACTTCACAAAGCAGTATCATGTTTACAATTTGGACATTATTGAATTCTGGATAAATTAAATTATAAATCTTTAAAATTTATCATTTGCTTTCATTTAATTGAATTCTTATATCATTGTCATCATCCTCATGCTTATATTATGATGAAAGTCATCTTTAGCCGTAGTGCATAGATGAACTGTTGATTGGTATAATTATACCTAGGGATCATTCGGTATAATCATGACCCTTAATGTTACAAATGATGTGGTAAAAGTTCTCATTGGCCCGTAATGCATTGATGGACAGTTGTTGGTATGATTATGACCAGGGATTATTCAGTATGATCATGACCATTGGTGAAAACACAAATATCCTTGTCCCGTAGTGCATGGATAATTTGTGGTTGTGATACTAATGAATATCCTTGGCTCGTAGTGCATGGATAATTCAGTGATGTGGATTATTTATTAAAATTCGAGTCTCAAATGATAAAATTGATGATAAACTTTTTAAATCATAGAAAATAGTAGATATCATGCTCTACTTGACTCTTCTAATGGATTACGTGCTCCGCTGCAGTTAAACTTGTTGTTTATTATTAGTTTAACACTGTTGAAGGCTAACGATAATTTATTCTGCATTATCTTATTCATAATAGTTCTTACTGGGCTAGTTAAGCTCACCCTTTTTCTTTCATTGGTCTCTTCAGGAAATGAGAACGTAGCCAGGACTAGTCGGGGAACGGAGTGATGGTCCGAGATGGTGGCTATATAGTAGTCCTCACTATTTTATAAAATAATGTGATAATAATTGTAATGAGGACTCCTTTTTTAGTTTGAATACTGTCTATTAGACACTATTCGTGTAAAAACTCTAACCTACGTTTTGTCATATTGTATAAAAGAAGTTTGTATTTTATTTCTGTACCATATATTTGGCGACCCAAGATGGGTGATGTATACCTATTTTGGGAGCGTCACAATTGGTATCAAAGCTTAGGGATATGATCCCTGGCTGAGATGTGAGTTAAGAACTAGGAGGGGAGAGATGGGGAAATCCTTCGCTAGTATGACCTACTTATGTTTATTTGTTATTTAATTGGTCGGTCAGAGTATAGGGATAATATGTGGTATGTTAATTAACCCTTGTTTTGTGGCAGTGTTTGAAAATGACATCCGAGAATGTTGAGATAAGCAATGGAGCAAATGTGACAACCCAGAATTTTGGATTATCCAGAATTTAGGTTTAAAGAATTAGTTATTAATAAAAGGAATTTTTATTAATACTATTTTGTGTTATGTGTTTATTAATCGTTGTATAACCTAGGATGATTATAAGTCGGGAGGATTCTGGCTGCGAGCTAGATTAAACGAGTAAGAATTTTCAAGATGAAAATGAAAGTTTTCCTAGAACAAAAATATTTTTGGGGAAAAAGACGAAATAGGCACTATTCATCCGTTTCTGCTCGGAGATTTATTTTGAAATTCCGAGAAGTTATTGATTACGTAAAATGTTGAGACGTGATGGAATATTCAATAATATTTCGATTATGGCAAAACGAAAGTTTTAAACTTTTGACTCAAAACCTAAGGGTTAAGAAAAGTGAGTTCCAGAATGTAATGAGTACGTATAATAACTAGGGTTATTATGCGTGAGAAATCTGATATGATACTGAGTTATTATACTGAGTATAGAAAGAAGAATAATCTGACGTATAATACTGAATATCGCATTTGAGCTAAATACGAAGAGATTACGAGAATACGAGAATAGAATGCGTAGAATACGACTAGTCTTAATGGACTTTGAGTTCATGGACTTTGTAGAATCCAATGGAACTTGGATTATGTCAAGCCCAATGATTTGTGAAATCAAGCCTAAGATAGGCCTAATAAGAATTAGGGTTAAGGCCCAAACCAAGAAAAGAAACCGCGGATCGAATGGATGGGTAAGAACCCATGGGGTGACTCATGGGCATGTGGGCCGGCCACTTGGGCACCAAGTAAGGGTGGTGGCCAAGTAAACTTGGTGGCTAAGCATAGGAATAGTAAGGAGGTTAAGGGATCAAAATGACCGATTTTCCCTAAGCCTTGGTTTTCTATAAATAGAAAGCTTAAGTTCATTATTTTGAGATTTTGAAAATCCTTTAACTTGAGAGAGAGAGAGCTCGGATGAAGAGGGAGAAGGAAGAGTTGAGCATGAATGCTTGGATCAAAAGTGATCGTGAAATAGAAGAGCTTGCAATTTGCCGGCTTTGTATAACGGAAGAAAATTAAAGAAGAACGGTAATCCGAACCCTAGTTTCTTCTAATATTTTCTTTAAGTTTCTATGCTTAAAACATAGCTTAATGAGAATAAGGAGTAAAAGAATTTAGGAATGATTTCATATGGTTGAAATCATGAGAAAACGAAGAAATAAGAATTAGAAGTTTAGTTTGTAAATTTCTTAAGGAAGTATAAGATTTGTAAGGATTTTGAGTGATCCGAATGAATTATAAGAACGAGTAGGTGAAATAAGTAAGGAATGATGTTCTATAACATCAAATTCCAAGAAAAAGTAGAATCGTAATCCAAAATATCGATTAAAATGAAGAACGAACAAAGAACGCGAAGAACACGCGAAGAACACGAAGAATGTTGTTGATGGACAAATTTAAAACCATCGTAGGATAATTGTTGTTGATGGACAAGTTTAAAACCATCGTGTATAAGTTAGTTGTATATTGCTTGGTTAGGAACTGTAGAAACATTCATGAAGAACGGATTAAAACTTAGCTATAACAAAGTTATGGCGAAATTTTTGTAAAAGACGAACAAGAACTAGAAAGTTAGAAAATGAACCCAAACGTGTAGGGTTTCATAAGGAAGTAAGAGACCGTAGAAAACTTGAGTCATAGACTCAAGAACGAAGGAGTTCCGAGTTCGGATGACCGAATTACGGACGAACGAACGAAGAGCATTAAAAACGTAAAAATGAACAAAGGGTGAAGATCAAGCCAATCGAGTGGCACGTAACGGATTTAGAATGAATTTCTGCTCAATGGGTATTAAAGTACGTAAGATAAGGAAGGAAATGGCTTTGGAAAGACCTCGTTCCGAGTTATAACAAAGAAGTTATGAGATCATAAAGTACGCGTCTCAAACTTAATGCAAGACTTAGAAATTTTTCTAGGGTTTAGGCTCGTGCCAGCCGTCATTAAATGAAGCTTTGAGAAGAAAGCGCTGCAGCGAAAGCTCGGCCCTTAGGTGTCAGTAATTGGCGCCAGTGCACGAGAGGTAACAAAGGGTTTGGCACCGCAGCGACAGACCAAGGAAGAAGGTGAAGTAGGGGCGCAGAATGTTGACGAAGAGAGGAAGAGGGTACGCAGTCAGGCAGCATTGGCAGTAGGAGAAATGCCCAAAAATGAGATTTTTATTTCTCAATTATTGGGGGATGTGCAAAAAAGAAGTATGGACATATTGTTCACCTAAAATAATGCTTAAGCAAGCAAGTTAAACCTTTAGTAAAGGTTGAACAGAAAGATTAAACGAGACTAAAAGAATGCAAACGTGGGTTACGAAACCGATATCCGGGGACCGTAGTCAGGATAAATGAACGTGAGGGATTACTATGATTGTGATTCCTTAGATGTTGAGTGACGAAGGTAATGAATAAAATTCCGATGTTATATCATGGTAATGAGAGATAAGTGTAAAGCGTATATACGCTATGAACGCAACGTTGTTGCGATGAACGATCGGTCTTAGCATACAACAGACCGTATGGCTTCGACATTAAGAAATAATAATGAACATGGGGTTCATGGGATGGATAACGATGAATGCAATTGAAACCTTGAGTAAAGGCTGAGTGAGAGATTAAGAGACGAGCAACGTGAACGTCGAATACGTAAACGATCCTCGTGAATTGTAGTTGCGTCGGATGAACGTTCTAAGTGTATAATGGTAGTATGACTTGGACGTTGACGAAAGTAGTAAGTAAGATATGAATGGTATCAAGGAAAGCCGTAGAGAACGGTAATGATATTAATGAAAATCCGAGGGTGAGTCAGATAGAGAATGTTAGAATGAATGTAAGCGTTAGACACTTAAGCCAACATAAGGGTTGAGTGCACGCGCTTATTAAATGTGCAGAACCTACACTCTGTGTATGGTTTGACCGTAAGGTAATGAAGAATGTTGTTTAATCATGAACGGTGAAGAAACTGAGTTGAAGATAATAACGTATAACATTAAGAAGCCGAGTTAATAAGTATAACTTGGACAACGTTCTGAATCGAATGAACCGAACGTTGTAAGGTATGAATAAGTTATTATGAAATGTTTAACGCTATGTCCTCATAGTATTGACATTGAATAATCGTTTCGAGTATACAAAAGACTGTATGACTTAGACGATAAAGAATGAATCCTGAGGTATGGCATTTAGTTGCCAGAAAGCCGTAAGGAATAAGAAGTTGACTTAACGAACATTATAGTTAATGGTCAGTATAAGTTAAGAAAAGTTAGGTTGTGGTACAAACGTAACTTTGATAGTTGACATATGGGATCTGGGCTAAACAATTCCTTCAGAGAGCGAAGGTATATACAAAACTGGCAACCGATCTAACTCACTATGTGGGCAGTGTAGATGAGACAGGAACTTGTTTGTTGGTTGTTTGTGGGAAACCACTCAGAGTACCATATGCACTACTAGCAGAGATGCGATGTGTGCTGAGTCCTATAGAAGCTATAAGAAGAAGATAAGAATGCAAATCATCAAACATGATGAACTTTTTGAGTAAGACATCTCCGTATGTCATGAAGCCGTAAAGCGGAAATGAAAGTTAGTCGCGTAAGCTTATATTGCAAGAACGCGAACCCTAAGAAGTAAAGTTAAGTAAACCAATGCGTAAGTCAAGTATATGACTAATTGGTGTACGTGTTATTTCCTTATGTGTTATATAGGGATTTGGAATGAGCAGTTCAGCGTAAACTGTAAGCTGTAGCTGTGCGTAAAACAAGTTTTCTAACTTCATTCATGCTATATGAATGCTAGTTTCTTAAACTTCTCAGATGTTGAACTTGAGAAGTTCTATCTATGTGCGAATGTGGGATATTTGTACAAGGTGGTAGAACGTATGAGGCCTTGTGCCACAATTTGAACACTTCGGTGTTTCTTTGAGATGAATTATTCTATGATTGAGTTGTTCAATACAAGTATGCTCGGTTTATACATGAACCGTTATTATTAAGTCTGTGCTAATGATTCTAGCCAGACATTATATGTATGGAAAAAGGTAGAAGAATGAAAGTAGTGTAAAGAGTATGTCATGAATGTTTTAAGATGATAGGAATCGAGACTATTCCTATTATTCAAGCTGCTTCATAACCTTTGTTCGGTTATTGAAGTTCTGAAAAATGTTTAAACTCTTGAATGTGTTTGTTAAACTATTATGACTTGCTGGGCAATTGAATGCTCACACTTGCTTTAAATGAAAAACATTTTCAGCGAACGATGTTAGAAAGAACTTAAGGATTCTGTAAAGATCAAGCTGATCGGTATCCAGACGAAGTACCATTCAGTATATGAATGTGCATAAAGAGCAAGTGAAGACTTGTAATATATACTGATAGAATTAAACTATAGACTAGTTTAATGAACAGTTATGAATCCTTGGTGGCGGATGAAAGTCACTCGTGTAAGATGTAAAGAATAATGTCATTATCATTATCTGTAATGAAAGAGGTTCTAAGGATTCGAGAACCTGGGATTTGAGAATGCATGTCATTATATTTAGCTATATAATGAAGTATGTTTGGAAGGAAATGGAATAGTGATACACGGAGTCTGGGTCTAAAAGTAGGCCGAATTTTGGGGCGTTATAGAGCACATGAGACCATTAAGTCACCAATGATCAATACCTAGGATAATGTGCATCAGGAAGGCAATAATCCTCAGGAAAATAACAACACCGACCAAATGATGAACGATGGGATGTTCAGAGGCTTTATGTAATTCATGCAACATCAGGCGAGAGCGACTCCTATTCAAAATGTAGGTGGAAACACTGGCAACTCACGGATGGTCACTGCTAAGCAGTTCAAGGAGTTGGGACCACAAGAGTTTGTGGGAAAGCCAGAACCATTTAAGGCAGAGACGTGGATAAAGCAGATCACCAAGATATTTGATGTCTTGGGATGCTTTGAGGAGAAAAAGGTTCCCTTTGCCACCTTCATGTTGTGAGAATAAGCAGATCATTGGTGGGAATCTGTAAAATGTACCTAGCCTATCGCACTGAAGATTTCTTGGGAGAAGTTCCAAGAACTGTCCAACGACAAGTACTTTCCCGAAAGTATTCGTCACATGAAGGAGGTGAAGTTCATCAAGTTGGAGGAAAATAATATGACTGTGTCGCAGTACGAAGCTAAGTTTGCCGAGTTGTCCCGGTTTGCGTCCCACTTGGTTGATAATGAGGAGCGTATAACGCGGATGTTTCTAAGAGGTTTAAAACCTGAAATACGTCAATACCTCATCTCTCACAAACTGTGTTTGTATTTAGATGTTGTAAATAGGGCTCAGTTATTGGAGCGCGATAATGAGTCAACCTAACCAAGAGAGAGCAACCGGCAAAATGATAATACCAGTGGTAGCAGTCATTGAAGCGATGACAACAAACGTGGAGGTAATCAACATGCCAGAAATGGTAACCACTTCGGTGGTAATCATGGCCAAGACAATAGGAGTGAAAATTTTAAGAAGACGAGATTCAACAATGCGGGAAAGACGTCAGCACCAACACCCGTTGTTAAAGAAGGAGAACGATCACCGATCGTATGCTACAAATGTGGAGGGGAGGGACACATCAGTCCAAAACATGTTATAATTGCGGAAGAGAAGGTCACCTAGCCCGATTTTGTCATGCAGTGAAGTCAAGTCCAGCTGGGATGGAGGCACCAAAGGCCGTCCCAGAGAAGTCAAAGTCGGTAGTTCAACAGAGAACGTTTGTCGTGACCTCCCAAAAAGTGAGGAACTCGAAGGAAGTTGTAACAACCTGATATTTTCTATATAAATAAAACAGAAATTTTGCGTATAATTTTTATTTTTATTTTAAGGATGAGGATTTGTACAAGATAATGTGTATATGTATTTATGTGGTAAATAAAAATATATTTATTACATGAATATTTACAAATAATTTTATTTTAGAATTAATGATCATTATAAATTATATTTTTATAATAATTAATTTTATTGTAGAAATGTTTTTATTATTTATTTTTTCAAAGGAAATATGATATTATCTTATTTAAATAATATAAGGAATGGTTTCTATAGCTATTATAGTTATTAATTATTTATATGAATTTTAGCTTCGGATTATTAAGTTAAATATTTTAACTTAATTAATAAAACTGTTTATGCAAGGTAAATCAGATATGGAATCCAAACCCTAATTCTGGTTTTGGAATAAGGAATGATAATAATATAATATTAATTATATTTTTGATTTTTCAGTGCTATAAATATGTACTGTATACGTGGACCGATAATGGTTGGTCAATTATGTTGTGGCATGTCAAAATCGTAGCATTAATTCATTAAACCCTAAATTGAAACTCAAACCGGAGTTTTCGATTGGTAAGAAATAGTGGTACGTGATTAATGACAATTATTATATTGTGCTAATTAGGTAAACCCTAATTATTGTCTAGAAACCCTAATTTCCAATTTGAAACCCTAATTGCTAAAATGGTAACCTTAATTATTATTTTAGTAAATTATGATGTTAATTAGGAAACCCTAATTCATAATATAGGGAACCCTAATAATATTAAGAAACCCTAATTATTTTAAAACCTTAACTTTCTATGAAAATCCCTAATTTTAATTAATGTGGTCTAATTAAAATTTTATTAAACTTTAAACTTAAATTTTTAAACCCTAGAAATTATTTGGAAAACCTTAAGGTTTAAGATCTATTGATTTTAACCTAGATTCAAGCATCATGGACAAAAATACCCTTAAAATACTTTGTTAGCTAGTTTACTAAAATAGCCTTTTTGGTATTTATTTAATAAGCTAGATTGCAAGTCACCACTCTAGATTTATAGCACATGCCTAAAACTCATTCAAGCTTATCTCTATTGACACCTTGCAAGTTAGATACATTGAATCTAAGAATTATAAATAGGTTAGGAGAGAGAAAATTGCACATATTTGCTCATTTGTGCTCATACACTTCTCCAAGACCATCTCTCTCTAAACCCACGAATTTCCAGTGCTAGACCAGTTCCCAAATCAAGCCCCACGAATTCCATAACCAAATTAGTAGCCAAGAATTAAGATTGCTCATAGGAGGTATAAACCCTAAAATAAAATCTGACTTTTGATCCTATGTTAGATGTTAGTTTTTTTTGTGTTAAATATGTTGTATGTAGTGTATGAAGATGATCTAGGTTGCTAGACGTTAGATCCATAACATCTAGAGGCTCGGATTTGTTGATTTACAAAATCTGGAAAAATAAAATTTTGTTGTCTAACAAGGAATGTCAGGCCTTGTAGATCTCATTATGTGTTTAGTTTTTTGTGTTTTTAAGCTTTGATCTTGTAGTATGCCATGAGATCTTTGATCTGAAACTGGAATCAGAGTCAGATCATAAGCTAATTGAAAGTTATTAGTGGTCAAACCACGTTGACCGGCATTGACCGAACGTTTCTAGGTAACCCAGAACGTGCCCATAAAGTCTGACAGCATGTTCATGCGTTTAGATCTTGATTATTTTTACGTGTTAGACTCTGTTATTGTGGTAATGTTGTTGTCTGAAGTGTAGGCTACATGACCATGCCTCTAGAATCTTTATATCCTTCTCTGAATCAAAGTAATCAGTGGTCAAAGTGGTGTGGACGAAACTGCCGGATGAAGTTTCTGGGTAACCTAGAAACCTTCATAAGCAATTTCTGACCACTACTTTGACCGGTCCATATTGGTTTGATGTGTTGTTGCTATGTTGATGTTTTGTGATAGATCTATAGTACTACATGTGGTCTAGAACCTGAAAGCCTTAAATCACTTAAACAACAACAGGATATCAAGTTGTGGAAGCCCAAAAGTGGACAGTCGAACTGTTCTTCATTTCTGGGTAACCCAGAAATGAAGAACAGCTCTGACAGCCACTTTGCAAGCCTAGATCTCTCTGGTTTTATGTTTGTTGGCCATGTTTGTTGTTGGATCATGTAGTCTGACATTAGTACTACAACCTCTAATCCTTAGCTTGCCCAGAAACAATAAGATCAGTGTTTAATACTTGGTCAAAGTAGGTCACCCGAAACTGTGCTTGTAACGACCCCAAAATTCATACAATTTAAATCTCAACTTCGGTCGTTAACCATACATTAAATCTCAAATTTTACATCATTATGCGATGTTAAACTTAATAAAATTGTGGAATATTTAAAACTTTTATACATTTCCTTCTTTCTTGCCCTGAATCGCAACCTTTACATTATATCTCTTTGATTTAATCTTATATCATGAATCGTTACAACAAAATGATTATACAAAGTCTTACATCATAACTAAATATCCATATACATTGGATAGCTCAACTTTACAATTCAACAACATGTTACGTTCAAAATATGAAGTACATTTCTCATAAAACATAAGTAATCTTCGTGAATATAGATCTCTATAACTCACTTAGCACATATCTTTACCTTAAAATCTTGACCTGCAAAAATGGTTATTTGCAAGAGTGAGCTTGACAGCCCAGCAAAGTCTAACAGTTTCCATGCATCACATAGCACATAATAACATGCTCGATATACATCTCATTAAAGTAACATGGCATACATGCTTTTAATTCACATAGCAAATATAAAGATTGAGTTCCTTACTCAATCATCATTACTTAGCCAAAACAATGCAGTCATATATTTCCTTTAACATTTCATGATTTCAACATGCATAACATATCATGTAATTTAAAACAGTTCATCAAGTCCACGTAGAAAATAGGAACCGAAAGACTTGCCTTGATCGTTGTTTACCAATAATAACTGCTTAATAAACTACGATTATCTCGCACTTCACGTGCCCTACAAAATTATATAATCATACACATCAACTATTAGTCACATAACAACACATAGTAATTGTAATGTAAACTCTACTCCACATCTCATAATCATTCCTATTAATTAGCACACAATGTTCAATTAGATTGTGTTAACTTTTTGACTTATGACTCACTATATTTCATAATCGAAGTTCATTCAAGTGCTTAAGTCTTGCTAGGACTACTTATTGATTTTATATTAAACCCATTTCATACCCTATAATATTCATTTCAATTGAATTGAAACACTTTTTAAGTTCGTTAACACTTGGCACGGCATTTCGACGTTCATTCGTCACACACCCGATTTGCCTCTCTTGTGTATGCTTACTATGCTTCTATAACTTATCTAATACATTATTTATTAATGTTAAACATCATTATATTTACTAACATAAATGTTTTATAACTTAGGACATCATCTTTTATGGTCAGGAGCACTACACATGCATATGTGCATGCTCGACGCCCTCCGATTGCCCTTGAAAACATAACAGTCCTAAAGATGACCATTTTGACTACTGTTACAGACCTCAAATTAAAACACTTAAAGCATGAAAGTTGTAGGTCTATTCGGCCTCGTTCCGGATCATCTTCAATCTGCTCAATCGGAGTTTGTATAAGAAAGTTATGGCCGTTTTACTATAGGAGGCCAAAACTATCCGACTCAGACTTTTGTTCCGGCGCCACGGCGTGAGAACTAAGTCATTCAGTGGCGCCGCAGCGCGAGATTGGTGCTGGAACGCGAACTTCTGGCACTAGGGCGCGAATTTCAGCGTTGGGGCTCCATTTTTGGCGCTAGGGCGCCGAAAACTAACAGAACGCGGCCCACGAAGAACAGAACAACTAAATTTCTGTCTATAAATTAATTTCTAACACTAATTAACATGTATAATGTAAGACCCCGAAATTTTTAAATAAAAAGGAATTTCCTTTATTTATTATTTTGAAATAGTAAGGGTTGATTTGATTAATGTGGATAGTTAAGGGTTAAATACGCAAATATTTCAAAATAAGCAAGCGGTTATAAAATATTCATTGTTGTCGGGGAATATTCGTTTGGTCGTGGAATATTCATGCTGTTGTGAAATATTCGTATGCGACGGTAGCGACCATGTGTGGGCCCCATAACTTGAAAGCGATTGGATGAAGAAAACGACAAATATAAGTTGTTTTTAAATAATTGGCGTAGTTATTTACTGAATTAATCTTGTTGGAATACCCGGTGGTTAAAACACACTAATACGCGTTGTTGAACAAGAGTACACCAGGTATTGCACCAATTATTGATTCTTACGTAAGAAGGCACTACTCAATAATGGTTACATGAATTATTCTCAAAGATTTTATTGAGTTAATAATTGTTGCGTTGATATTTTATATTCTTTGTTGTTTCAATAATTGTCATTACACAAGATTTTTCATTATCGAAGCAATAATTCATATTATCTGAATAATATTATTAGATAACATTAATTGCAATGTCTAGAAAGTTCTCATCTAAGGAGAGGTTTGGTCACCTAATTGCGCTCCGAAGAAAGAAATTCTTATTGAAAGCCCCCTCTTCCTCGGAACCTGCTTTGTTGTCAATATTGTGATTACGTAATATTATTTGTGAATAATTAATTATTGATTTATATGATGAGGAAAATATTGATTTTATGTGGATATAGATGGAGAAAATTTTTAAAATGACAATTGTTGAAAATTAATATTTTATCTTTTTCTAATAAAATAATTCATTTAAATATATTATTTTAATAATATATTAACGGTGATATTTTTACAACGAATGTGGGATATATGAGTATACGAGGAGGAAGAGTATTTTTGTTGCAATAAATGTTTAAAACATGTTAAACATGTCGGTGGACCCCATTTATTGACTAAAATTTGATTATACACGTAAAATCGCCTTCGCTTGTGGATTTCGGTCAATTTATGTTTGGAATTTGGAAAAACTTTCTTCTGCAAAGTTGTAGAGAATTGAATTTCCTATAAAAACTCAAGCGAGATTCGAATTTTCTGATGAAAGGGCTATTTATTATGAATTATTGAAGTTCAAGCTCAAAATAATTGATTTTTGTAAGTTTTAATTATTTATTTTATGAAAAACGTTTTTATCATTTCTTTCTAGAAGGTTGGCATGTGGGAAATGTTGGAATCTGATTTCCAAAGAGGCGTGAGGAAATTTATTAATAATAATATATTTTATTAAATTTTCTCGCTTTGGTGTTCTAAGCATTTTCCTATAAATAGGTGCTTAGGTTAGAATTGAAAATCACACCGTAAATCAAGTTTTCTCTCTATATTATCGAGCGTATTCTTGTGAGTATTTTGAGTATACTTTGAGTATTGTTATACTGGTGCAAGTCCAAGTCATAGCCTATATCCTGTTTTTATTAGAAGTCTTGATCTTTCGAGGTAAGGGATGTTATTTTCTTCTCAAATGATATTATTTCTTCAATATCATTATGTCTTTGAAATGTTGATCTGAAGTTTTTATCAAATTTGGAACTTTTTCATGTCGGGGTTACTATTCATGAGTTACTATTCACGAGTTACTATTCATGAGTTACTATTCACGAGTTACTATTCACGAGTACTATTCATGAAGCGTGAAGATGTTTTTATGGAATTTCTATCTTTTGGTGTTTGAGTTACTATTCACGATACGGCACTATTCACGATACTCTGATACTATTCAATTTAAAAATAAAATTTCTTCTTTTCGTCTAAAACATCTATTCGGATACTAACTCGATTGTATCCATGTTTTGATCATTCTTGAATTTTACACCACTATGATTATTTTTGAGGTATTTTTGGGCGTGGATAAAACCAAGTACGAATCCTTAATCCTTAATCCTTGTCATTTTGTTTCACCGGATTCGCTTCTTTAAAAAAATATTTTCATCATCCTCGGTCTTAAATGATGATATTATGGAATATCTTTGGCTGTGAGTGCAAAAGATGAATGATTTCTTAAGAATATCTTTGGCACAGAGTGCAAAGATGAATGATTTCTGAAGAATATCTTTGGCCAGTAGTGCAAAGATGAACAGTGTTTAAATGAACATGACTAATCGATGAATATCTTTGGCACTGTAGTGCAAAGATGAATATTTGATTCCGTATGTATATTGATTGATGTTACAGGATAAAAGATAGACGATGAACTTTTAAATTCATACATAGAAGATAGTAGTTTGCATTCTCTACTTAACTCTTCTAATGAATTATTATTTCATTGCGAATATTGATTTAAAATTTGTTGTCTATTGTATTCTATTAGATTTTTCCTGTTGAAGACTAACGATAATTTGTTGTATATTATCTTAGTCATAATATTCTTTACTTGAGCTAGTTGAGCTCACCCTTTTCCTTTTTGTTCCATTTTTCTCGGGGCGCGAATATATAGCGAGTACGCAGTGGGGGTATGGAATGAAGGTTTTAGAAAGGATTGTTTAGTAGTCCTCACCATTTTGTAAAATAATGTATCAATAAATGTGATGAGGATTTATTTGAGTATAGATATTGTCTAGAAGATAATATTTGTATTCAAACTCACAGTTTTATTGTTGTAATAATAAAGTTGTAGTTGTTTCTGTACCATGTATTGACAACTCAGAATAGGTGATGTATACCTATTTTGGGGGCGTCACATATAACTTATGCCAATTACACATATACACATTACCCAACATGCATATACTAATTTAAACCACTAAACAACAATCACAGAAAACTTAATTCCTTGAAAACACTGTTTTCAACCAAAACACCATTACCGATGTTTGTTTACACAGTGAACATGGTAAACATAATTTATAAACCAATTTGATTCCTTTGAATTATGTTTCTCTGAATTTCTTACCCCGTTATCATATACAAGGTTCAATTTCATAACTTCATAATTAACATACACTAAAACCAATTCCCCTTACTTGTATACATAAATTAGCATACAATCTTGTCTATACGCTAAACATACAATCATATATATATATATATATATATATATATATATATATATATATATATATATATATATATATATAATATATAACACTTACAAAAACACAGTTTTACAAGAATTTTGTAAAAACCTTCTACTCAATGAAAAATAAAACACAGAGACATATAAATTATATGTCTATCTAGTATTAAGGTCATAGACATACCTTTTGTTGTTCAGAAATTCGTGTTAAACTCTTATAATAGCTTGAAGAACTCTGCTCTTATTGCTTCTCTTTCTCAGACTCTCTCAAAACTCTCCTGTCTCTAAGTTTTTCTCTGACAAAACTTCTTCTCTTTTCTTACTTAGGCTTTAGCCAAATACAATATACGTAAAATAAAAACACAAACAACGTACGATTTTTAAAACGTCTAAACCGACGCTATACTTAATATACTAATAAATTATCAGTTACCAAAATTATATATATATTATATTTATTATTTTTTTAATTTAATTTATATTATTAATAAATCAAATTTAAAAATCCAAAAGCCATAGGGCTTTGTTTGGCAAAATTATTTAAAAATTAAAGACTTAATATATTTAAGCCTTGTTTGGCAAAACTAAATTAAACTCCTTTAATTTATTTTAATAACCACTTATAATAAAGTTATTTGTCACACTTCTAATTAATTAAGTTTTCATACTTAATTTAATTAATTCTAATAACAATTCAATGCATAATATAAATAATTTATTTGATCATTATAAACTCTCTAACTTAATTATTAAATTAAATTAGATTACTATTTCAAAATAATTACTTTCCTTAACTCATTAATTATTTATTAAACAAATAAATAATCAAATCACATCAAATCAATTAAACAAATACTTATTCAACGATAAACACAACCATTAAATATTTATATAATTCAATAAATATTTAAATATTTAATTAAAAAATCTGGGTTGTTACATCATTCCCTCCTTACAAGGATTCTGTCATCAGAATCACAACTCAAACCACTCATTCGTTACAACCACTTATAATAAAGTTATTTGTCACACTTCTAATTAATTAAGTTTTCATACTTAATTTAATTAATTCTAATAACAATTCATTGCATAATATAATAATTTATTTGATCATTAAAAACTCTCTAACTTAATTATTAAATTAAATTAGATTACTATTTCAAAATAATTACTTTCCTTAACTCATTAATTATTTATTAAACAAATAAATAATCAAATCACATCAAATCAAATCAATTAAACAAATACTTATTCAACGATAAACACAACCATTAAATATTTATATAATTCAATAAATATTAAATTAAAAAATCTGGGTTGTTACATCATTCCCTCCTTACAAGAATTCTGTCCTCAAAATCACAACTCAAACCACTCATTCATTACAATCTTCCCTACTTACAAAGATTTTGTCCCTAGAATTGAAGACAAAAATTAAACAAATAACTTAGAGTAATCTTTCATCATTTTATCTAAATATAGATTTTATATTTCCTACTATATTCATTACTTTAACAAATTGTAGGTTTCATTTCATAACTTTCACTTGAACTCGATTATATTTTGAGTATTATAAATCTTTTAACCCATTCATTTCCTTTTCTAAGGATCATTATCATAACACTCGGGATATTACAGTGCTATGAATGTTCTTGAGGGCTCAAGAACACCTAAGGCGACGCTTTCTGTTGCTAAAGGCTATAGCGACGGATTTAATAATTTTATTTATTTTATTTTCCAAAAATCATTTAAAAATAGAAATTAATTATTAAAAATTCTAAAATTAGTTTTAAAAATTATTTTAAGTTATAAAAATTAACTTTTAACAATTTGACATATTTTTCATAAATATGAATAATTATTTGGATATTATTTATATTTTATTTATTTAATAAATGCATCAAATAAATTGATTAAAAATGATTTTATTATGTTAACAATCATTTTAAATGATAAAAGGTATTTAATAATATTTTAAGTTATAAAATATAACTTTTAATATTTTAAGACAAATTTCATTAATTATTTAATATTAATGCTATTAGATTTAATTAGTAATTATATTAAATAAATTAATTAAAATGATTTTATAATTAGAAAAATCATTTTAAATGAAAACAAATTGTTTAAAGATATTTTAAGTTATAAAATATAACTTTTAATATTTAAAGAATAATTTCATTAATAATTTAATATTAATAATTATTAATTTATTATTAATAATATTAAATTTATTTAATAATTATATTAAATAATTAGTTTAAAAAGCGGTTTTATTAATTTAAGAATCATTTAAAAGGATATAAATGAATTAAAAATATTATTAAGTTATACTTAATGACTTTTAATATTTTGATAAATAATACATTAATACTTTATTAATGATAATTATTTTAAAATGATTTTAAAAAATCATTTAAGGGTAATATTAATACTTTAAAAATATTCTAAGTTATTATAAAAACTTTAATATTTTGGCAAAGGTTTCATTAATAGTTTAATATTAATTAAATGTTAATGGTAATGAAATTACTTAATATTTAAATCATTTAATAATGATTCCGATGTTTGAAAATTCATGATAAATTATAATAAATGTTTCAGAATTATTATATGTCATTTAAAAATAATATGACTGATACTAAGTTACAGATTAGAGTCTTAGACTCGATAATTACCCGATAAAGTTGTCAATACACCGACATATTTCAAAAATTGATCTGGACTTAGATAGGTTGACTTAATAAATGTTTATTTGTGATTCAATGGTTGTTAAACATACATGACAATGTGATTAGTTTATGTGCTGACTGCAAATAGCAGTACAATATGATATCATATGTTATTCTAATCAAACGAATGATCTATTTAATGATAGGGCTTGATATAAAAGATAAATCTAAGTTGTGTAAGCAGCATACAAGGCAAGTATCTAACCCTTTGCATTTACTTTATGCAATGAACATGCGTAAGATAATATCTAAACTATTCTTTTCAATTGTTCAAATATTTCAACCTTTGTAGATACTTATGCAATGATTCTGTATAAGTGAGTTATTAAATTATAATCGGTTATACAAGTTCCTTAATTCTGTTATTATAGATCAAGAAATATATTATGTTCGTTAGTTTCTAAATATGGTTATACAAGTGTCCTCACTTGGATAATCATTTTATTTTATCACATGTTGATACATACTTATCGGTGTCCAGTATGTACAAGTTGAATTAAAAGCCGTCTAAGCTATTTGATCTGGCTAGACACTAACTTAAAATTTTTTGTTGAACAAGATAAGAACTTTATTGTTATCCAACTGAATTATTTTGGTTCGAATTCAAGATTGGTATGAACATCCCAAATATGGAAAACTTTTATGAGCCTAAGGCAGAAATGCTGGACGAAAATATCATCCTATAATGTAGTATTGATCAATACAAGGCATAACGGGCTGATCACCCCCCCCCCGTGCCCGTAAGTTATGACGGTTTACAAATGAAGTTCTGTTTAACCTTTTCGAAAATAAAAAACAATGTTCATAGTTTGTCAAATGATCATCATTTAATGTCAATACGTAGTTTCAAAAATTTGAAATCGAAATGATATTTTGTTTATTATTGGTTCAGCTTACTTCACAACTGTTGATTCGTTGTAGAAGTATCGTTCAAAGAAAACATTTAATTTGTTCAGCAAATTTTTATTGTTGCTATTACTTGCTGGGCACTCAAATGCTCATCCTCGCTTAATTTAAATGTTTTCAGCTAAATATGAACAAACTGAAGGATCTGCCAAGAACAAAGGGAAAGGGAAGGTCGATGAATGAATGATAATGCTATCTTTTTGTAATAACTAGACTTTATTAGGACAATGATGATATATATTAATTATCATGTAATGTAACGAATGTTTAAAGGTTTCGTACTTGGGATTGAAAACTCTAATAATATATAAATTAAATTTGATAATCTATGTTATTGTTATTATTATTAGTATTATTCCGCTCATAGAAATGGTCTCGTGAAGCACTGAGTTCGGGTTTCAAGTACCTGAATTTGGGGGTGTCACAGCAGTCATCATGGGTAAGCTAATCATAAACTCTAGCGAAATCTATACCTTATTTGATACCTGTTCTAACCATTCTTTTATTTCTCCTACCTGCGCTCAACGTTTAAATTTAACTCTAGAGAAATTAGACTTTGACTTATCTGTTGAAACTCCATTGGGAGAAACCTTCATTACATCCACTATTTATAAGTCTTGTTTGATTCAAATTGGTAACCATACATCACCTGTTGATCTTATCTCTTTGAAAATACTTGCATTCGAAATGATTTTAGGGATTGATTGGTTAACTACTCATCATGCTAAAATTGATTATTTTCGTAAGGTTGTTAGTTTTCATATTCCTAACTAACCTATTATGCGAATTGAAGCAACCAAACCACTAAAGTCAATCATTGTCATACCAAGACATAAAGCTATCCGTTTATTGGAAAACAAATGTCAAACTTTCTTAGCCCATGCCACGGATTTAAATAAAAATACGTTATATTTGAATGATATTTCTATTGTTAATAAATTTCCTGACGTATTCCCCGAAGAACTTCTTGGCCTACCCCCGGAGCGTGAAATTGAGTTTGATATTTACCTTTAACCCGGTACAAAACTCATTTCCAAATCCCCATATCGAATGGCTCTTATTGAACTTCAGGAGTTAAAAGCCCAACTACAGGAATTATTAGACATCTATTTCATTCGTCCTAGTACGTCTGCTTGGGGTGCTCTTGTTCTATTTGTGAAGAAGAAAGATGGACGTATGCGACTTTGTATTGACTATCGAGAGTTGAACCATGTCACCATCAAAAATAGGTACCCGTTGCCTCGCATTGATGACCTATTTGACCAGTTACAAGGCGCTAAATTCTTTTCAAAGATCGATCTTCGTTCTGGATATCACCAGTTAAAGATTAAAACAGATGACATTTCGAAGACTGCTTTCAGAACTCGGTATGGGCATTACAAATTCCTAGTCATGTATTTTGGATTGACTAATGCTCCTGCTTCCTTCATGGATATGATGAATCGAGTATTCAAGAAATATTTGGATCATTTCGTAGTTGTCTTTATTGATGACATCCTTATATACTTCAAAAGCCATGAAGATCATAAGCAGCACTTGAGGCTGATACACCAAAAGCTTCGTGAAAATAAGCTATACGCCAAGTTGAAGAAATGCGAGTTCTATTTTGAGGAAGTAGCTGTGACGCCTCCAAATCTGGGTCTCTTTCAACCCGACAGATGGTGCTCCACGGTGATACAGTTCACACAAACATTCAATTGAAAAAGCCTCAAAAGAACGAATCTATCTTATATATATTCCAAAACAATACTACCATTCCCCAGGTTCTTTATAACCATTACATTTGTTCTTGTCATAATATCAAATATTATCATTACAAACCTATACTATTACATAGGTACGCTACAAGTTCGCTTTAGCCTTCACTTTATCCTTGTCGAATCCTTTGGTCATATTGTCTAAGCTGTAATCATATGGTTCAATCAAGTGTGAGCATAACAAGCTCAGCAAGTACAACAATTTCATTTTTAAACATGCTTGAAATATAGGAATCGTATATCTTCAATAACTGGATGATAGTAACGAAGTACTATCAATAATTCAAAATAGCTTTCCTTTTTCCTTCAAAATGTTTTGCAATAACAATATTCCGTAAATCATCAATTCTAGTTCAAGACGTGAACATCTTATAGTTTCTTTGAAAAGGACAACCCGACATGAAGTCCGTAAGTCCGGCATAGCTTACGAGTACATCTAGGTGATCAACCTATAGTACCCTATGTTGATCAACACTACATCCATTAAACGTGTATACGTTTAAGTTGTGGCAACCTCACGTGCCCATCGAATAATCGATGAAAATTTATTTGTTTATACATATTCAGGCTTACCTTGAATCCGTACCAAAGAATTGACATAGGATAGCGTTAGCAATTCTATACTGAAAGACTTGTAAACAAACCAATCGACTTATCAAGATTAGTCTAGCCGAGTTAAAATGGTCATCGACTCTTTCTTTAAAACCATACATGCATCTCATAACTTGAATCATTTGAAAACTTGACTAACACGAAGGTTAGACAAGGGTTTAAGAAAAACTTGCCTTCAGCGTCGGCTACCGAATAATTACGTTTCCTTTGAGTCTTAACAGTCTCTACAACGCATAATCACATAACATACCAAATTAGGTCATGAATGAACATACTTAGTTCCTAAAGAATCTTACCCTTCTTCTCAATCTAATCCATTTTTAGATTTGTTATTATTGGTTCCGGCTTTCCATCGTTCTTTTACATCATTCTTACCCACTTTTGTCTCTTCTATAACTTAAGTGAATTTATTTCATTAATACAACTCGTTTCGAGTTAATCATCTTTTCTTACGGCTTACTAACGTCCTTACGTTATTAATCGAAACTCGATCGTCAATGGTTATGTACGCTTATTATACATCGTTCCTGATTACGTTCAATTAACATTCTTTAACTCTAAGTGATCATACTTGAGGTTTAGTTATGACTTAACAATGTTTTATTAAGTCCTTTAGTTCGTTACTAATCAATTTCCCTTCATCTTCTACTTGTAACCATTCTTTTCTTTGTCGATGTTTTAGGGTTGGTGCTACGGCGCTGGCTATTGCACTTTGTGTCGCGCTGCGGCGTCACCTATTAGGTCTTGGAGACTGTAGTGCCACCAAATCCGGGTATCTTCCAACCCGACAGATGGTGCTATACTGTACAACATTCATACATTCATTCAATTGAAAAGTCTCAAAGAACGAACATAATTTCCATATATTTAAAGTAATATTTACATTTCCCAGGTTCTATACCCATTACAAAGGTTCTTTGTCATAATATCAGTTACATTACAACAATAGACCTATACTATTACAAGACAGCTTAACAATCTGCCTTAGCTTTTCCTTTATCCTTTTTCGATCCTTCAGGACGTTCAGTCTTAGCTGCATTCATATGGTTCAAGCAAGAGTGAGCATAACTAGCTCAACAAGTATAACAATTCAATAGCAACATGCTTGACACATACGAATCATATATCTTCAATAACTGAACAATAGTTATGAAGTACTATTGATAATACAAAATAGCACTTCATCTTTTCTTTCAAAATATTTTACAATCATAACAATATTTAGCAAAACATTTACTTCGGTCAAATACCTCGAGTATTCATTCTTTATTGGAAAGGGACAACCCGAAACTAAGTCTGTAGGCTCGATATTACTTACGAGCACTTTTAGGTGATCAGCCTATTGTACTCTATGTTGATCAACACTACATACATTAAACGTATGCACGTTTAATCATTTGGCAATCTCACGTGCCTGTCGTTTTACCGACAAAACATTTGTTTAACATTTCCAGCCTTCTTTTGAAAACCATATCAAGTAGTTGACAAAAGATAACAACATTTGATAATAGAGGAATCGATTATCAATAATCCATGCAATATATCAAGTCTAGCCAAAGGAATTGGCTTTAACTTCAACATATCTCAATTCAAGCGTAAGGATACATGAATTTCAAAGACTTGTTCAGATTGAACTGAGACAAGAGTTAGAATACTTGTCTTTAGCGTCTGCTACGGTATATTAACTTTAGGTTCAAGTCTTTCAAGTCTCTACAATACATGATCACATAATGCCTTACATTAGGTCACATATAATCAAGTATGTATATGACTATATCATACCCTTCATCTCAATCTAATTGTGTATTAGATTCAGTTATTATCTGTTCCGGTTTATCATTATCCTTGCATTTATATTCGACTAGGTTATCTCAACCTTTATACAACATCCTTAAGGTTTAACAAAGTTTAAACAATGTTACATTACATTCCTTAGGTTGTGTTTACTTTTAAATTAATTAGCTTTCTTTTCTTTGTAATTAGAAACATTCATCACCATCCTTGTTCTCGAGACCTGGCTATTGCACATGAGTCTCTTATTTAGTGGTCAGGCATGCCTTACCACACTCGAAGATTTTCAGATCTTGCATATGAAATAATATGGGCTAAAAATTATACTACTATTTTATACCATTGCACGAACTCTTGCGGTGTTCTTTTAACACTTTATTGCTACCGTGGTACGTGACCGATTTGGCTTTAGGGTTAGCGTTATACGCCAACTCATGCACCGTAAAAATTCAGTCTTTGAATTTTGTGAACTTTCCAGACGCATAACTTCTTCGTTATAAGTCCGAATTGGCTCGTTCAAAAGCCTACGGTTCACAAATTATGTAATCTACGCGTTCATGCAAGAATTTTATCTATTTGACTTCATTTGCTAAAAATTCACCTATTGGTTCATTTTTAACGAAAACGATAAACGTTTATGAACTTCAACGCTCGTTTCTTCATTCTAAGTCGGAATTCGGTCATTTTTGAGTCCGCAACTCTTAAATGCCACATATGACTTATCTCCATTGGAAAAAATGGTTCCGAGTTCAAACACAAAATTTGACTTCTATTCCAAGAATTTTACGAATTCGACGATTATCGTCCAATCGTACAATTTCCAGCAAATCTTCGTTCTTATGATTTGTTCAACATTGCAAATGAATTCCATTCATCATGTGAACATCTCAACATACTATTTATAACAACTTATATTCATTGATGGATTTTAGACTTATTTCTTCATGAGCTTATAACTTGTCAAATTATAAACTACTTAAGATTTCATTGTTCATGACTTATGACAATTAAAGTTTCTTAATCATCATACCTTATATGTTCTTAACATATAACTTTACTTATGTATTCATGATACATATGTTCATACAAGTTCTTTTACATCCATATCACTCCTCTTAATAAACTCATTACAAGTTCATAATTTTTATACTAAAATTCAAGGTTAACTTATAATAAGTTTGAAACTTTTATAAGTTCAAATGATTTATTGCCAACTTATGTGACTTAAGTTCATTGCTTACTCATTCTTCTTACTTTTTAACATCCATGATCCTTAATCCATACTTTACTTATCAAACTATCATGGTAGAGATAGAAGATAATGGAGAAGAAGTCTTACTTTTGAATTCTTGGTAAGGTAGCTTTCTTCTTCTTCTTACAAATAGAAGTAACTTATTGTAGCTTATTCTCTCTAACACTTAAGCACTTTGTAATATGTTGGATTATTTGAACAAGTGTTAAATGGCTAGCAAGCCTTCTCTATTTATAGAAGTTGCAAAACTAGGGTAATTTAGTCATTAAATCCTACCACCTCCTTTAATTACCTCCTTACTATTCATTACTTGCAAAGCACAAATCTTATCTTTTGCTTGGCCATTACTCCTAAGTCTTGGTCACCACATTAACTTGGTCACCATACTAACCATATTAATATGGTTTGCCCCATGGGTCATTACAACTCATGGATTCTAGCTTGGGCTTGGATTAAATAAATCCTTGGGCTTTGCATTAATAAACATTAACTTGTTTATTAACCAATAATTGGGCCTCACCCTTTAATTTACTTGGACTTGTAATAATTCCAATCAACCTTTCCAAGTCCATTAACATTACTTATTACATATAAATATAGTTTATGTATCATTTTCGTATTCTAATTCATATATAATTTATATATGATATTTCATCCTTCATACAAACTCGTATAATACTTCGTATTATACTTGTTTTCATTACTTTGCACAATACCCAAGTATCATACAATTATTACATATTCATTACCACTTCGTCTTCCTTAACTTTTTTAAATTAAGTCCGCAAGCGAAATATTACATTTTCCATAATTAGATTTTTATTACATAATCCATCTTACCTTGTCATTCTATCATTACGTATTTCTCAGAAATTCAAAAAGAAATCCCGAACAAATACCGATGAATAGTGTTTTTCAGAAAATTTCTTGGAAAACTTTTATTTTCGTCTTGGAAATTTAAACACTTTAATTCGTTCACGTAGCTCAAATACTACGACATTCTAACTTCAATAGGTTATACAATGACAACCATCTTGATACACATAGAATAGAATTTTATTATTATGTAATTTAATAAAATCATTTTACAATAAGATCCGAATTTCTCGCCGTAATTCTGAGAGACCGAACTCGGCACAAGCACATGAGTCCCCGTGTGTTAAAGGTCACATCATGCATGAGTCTCCGTAAAGTTTGAAGCTCACTTTAGTATTTACGACGTGACTTACCTTTGCCTTGATCTGGCCATGGCATGCAAGACCAAGTCTTTCAAAGACCAAAAATTTTAATGTAATTTTCTTTTTAGTGAGATTCCCGGCTTCATAACTTCGTTATAAGTCTGAATTAGCTCGTTCAAGAGCCTACGGTTCACAAATCACGTACTCTACGTGGTCAAGCATGAATTTTATCTCTTCAACCTATTAGTCCATTTTTAACGAAAACGATAAACGTTCATGAACGTTCAACGCTCGTTTCTTAGTTCTAAGTCGGAATCCGGCCATTTTTGAGTCTGCAACTCTATAATGACAAATATGACTTGTCTCCATTGAAAACCAATGTTTCCAAGCTCAATATCAAAATTTTACTTCTATTTCGAGAATTTCACGAATTCGACGATCGTCGTCTAATCGTGTGAATTCCGGTGAAACTTCGTTACTTGAGATTTTTAAACCATTTCACTTGGATTCAATCCATTATACTATCATCTTGACATACATGCTTTGTTAACTTATAAACATGATAAGTTATTACTAGTTCATTATGAATTTATGACTTATAAAAATATCAATTACTTATATTTTCATTTCTCATAACTTTTGACTTCTTTTCTCATGATTTCATATGGCTTCAATCTTTTAACCACAATCCTTACTTCTTATTATCATGCCATCTTTGTAAAAGAACATATGAAAAGTTCATATAAGTTCCTTATGAATTCATAACTTATTCTTGGTTTGGATTTCTTATTCATTATGTATACGGCTTATTAAGACTTAAGCCTTTGATTTCTCATTCCTTAGCATATTAGTTCTACCAATACCCCTTTCTCTATCTATGGAAGAGAAAGAGAATCATGGTTCAAGATGGCTTACCCTTAATGAGCACTTGACTAAGCTTTGATCTTCTTCTTGCTAACTCTTCTTCTTCCTTCTTGCTTATGTGAATAATGAAATACTAACTTATGCTAACTTTTTCTCTCAACCAAATAAGCTCTCAACTTATAAGTGGGATGAAATGAAACAACCTCCAAATGAATGCACAAGCTCCCTATTTATAGAAATTCCTAGATAAGGGTATAAGGGACATAAAGCCACTCCACCTCCTTAATCACCTCCTTACTTCATTGCTTTGCCCCTAAGTAAACTTGGCCTCCACACAAAATACTTGGCCACCAAATCACTTAGCCATTAAGTTATCTTGCTCCCCACAACACTTGATCATCACACTTACTTAATCATTAAGTATTCTTGCTAATCACATATATGCACTTTGTGTGATCACCACACTAACTTAGCCTTTAAGTTTACTTGATTAGCACATCAATTTCTTGTCCACCACTTTGGACTATCCATGGTTTGCCCCATGGTTTTAAACCATCCCCTAACCCATTGAATTATAGCTTGGGCCTTTAACTTAATTAACTTAACCTAATCATTTAGGCTTGCATTAAATTGCTCTGGGCTTGTAATTAAACAAACATTGGGCTTGCATTAATAAACTCACATTGGACTTAACCATCCAATACTTGGGCTCACATAATACTTAACAAATCCTACCAATTCCTTTCTTTTGGCTTAAAGCCTTATAACATATATTATACGTATAATTCTCGTATTCTAACTCGTATACTAATTCCTCATATATGACATACCATTATTCATACGTACTCGTATAATACCTCATATAGTATCTGTATTCCTTACCTCGTACAATACCTACGTATTATACAATCATCGTTTAATTCATTAATCACATTTCCTTTCCTTCTCGTAAATCATTTTCCTTAAACGTTAGGTTTTTAGTCCACAAAGAAAATATTACATTTTCCATAACTGAAATATTATTAGATATTCCATCTCACCTCGATATTCTATCGTTCACGTATTTCTAAGTTCAAAAGTAATTCTAAACGAAATGTGTGAATACTTTTTTTCGGAAAATTTCTAAAAACTTTTATTTTTGTCTTGGAAATTCAAACACTTTAATTCTACCACGTAGCCAAAATCCTACGATGTTATGCAATTTCTAGGTCAGAGAACGACGTTCGATTAGCTTGCTCCATAAATAATCAATTAAATTCATTTAATAAAAATAAAAATTTAATTCTCAAAAATCTAATTTTCTCGAGCGTTACAGTAGCATTCCTTGGGCACGTGATATCAAATCATGGAATATATGTTGACCCAGCGAAGATTGAAGCAATTCAAAGCTGGGAGAAACCTAAGTCAGAAGGATTTAGGAAGTAGCATTCGTGGTAGGATTTTCTCGAATCGCTACTCCATTAACTCAACTGACTCGAAAAGAAAACAAATTCGGTTGGAGCGAGGAATGTGAGAAGTGTTTTCAAGAACTCAAGAGGAGGCTCATTTCAGCACCTGTTCTGAAAATACCATCTGGTTCGGAGGGATTTGTCATCTACAGCAATGTTTCAGGTAGAGGGTTAGGATGTGTTCTCATGCAACATGGGAAAGTTATAGCCTATGCCTCACGATAACTCAAAGAATACGAGAGGAATTATCCTACACATGATCTAGAGTTGGCAGCTGTCATTTTTGCACTTAAAATCTGGAGTCATTACCTTTATGGGGAGAAAGTGGAGATCTATACTGATTATAAAAGCCTCAAATATTTCTTCACCCAAAAAGAACTCAATATGCGATAATGATGTTGGCTCGAGTTGTTGAAAGATTAAGATCATACCATTCAATACCATCATGCAAAAATGAACGTGGTAGCTGACGCATTGAGTAAAAGATCATATGCGGGTATGAGTGCGATATTCTTAACGCAAAGGCCCATTTTGTATGACTTGCAAATGATGGAGATAGAGTTAAAGGCTCTAAGTACCCACGTGATGATGGCAAATATACGAGTAGAACCTGAAAGTAGTATGCACACAAGCCAATCATGTTTGATGATAAAGCATATACTTTGTAACAATCTTATTCATTTATTAATAAAAAGTATTAATTTATTAAAGGCTTTTAATTATCTACATGATGCTGTTTTATAATATGTGATAAACCCATAGTTTTAAGCAATGCTTTTAGAATAATGATGATGATCATTCTAATGAGATCTAAATTCTTAGAAAGCTTAAAACTAAAATAGTTCCCAATCGATGGATTACTAAATTGGGGATTAGTGAATACGGATAGATTGGTACATACGTTGCTTGCTCATTGGATGAGGATGATTGATCTCATGATCATTTGTGTGGAGACACTAAAGCAAGTATGTAGGTGCTTATTAGAGAATAAGTTCACTGAACGTGGCTCGCTCGCTAAGAATACCTAATGGAGTTTTATTTGTCTATCAATAGGAATTCCTGTAGTGATAGTAGTACAAGTAATCCTTGGACTTGAGATCATCATAGTATCTTGTGTATGATGAGTTATACTTTGACTTATTCCTTAAGACCCTTAGGGTATATCAAAGGGTATGCTTGGGTATAATAAGTTGTACATGGAGATAATGTATGATCAATAAAGAATCTACCATTTCTAATAAAAGAAGAGAATGTCCTATGTGATTCGATAAATGACAACCCAAAGAGTCCTTGGCGGCGGCGAAATGAAATTAGAAAGGAGTTTCAATTTGCATTATTTGGAGTTGTGCATTTAAGAATCGAAATACATATAATTAAATAAAATAAGACTTGACAGAGTAATTCCATGTCTTATATTTAATTGGGACATTGTATGGTGGAAGGATTGAATTGTACGGTAACTATTTACTCAAAGGTTCTTTTATGATTAATGTTGAAATCTATATTATCCGGAAAGTCGATGATCGCTAGGGGAGGCTTATCCTATTGTAGAATAAATATTATTTATTTAAATAAATTAATTGTTTAATTTATTTATTTAAATAAGATTAGAATTGTTCTAATTGATTTATTCACAACCGGTTTAATATGGAGAACCTAAAGGGTCACACCATAAAAGGAAGAATAATTATTTAAGAAGTTAATGGCATAATCGTAATAATATAAGTTAAGTATATTTAATTTAATCTATGGTGATAGAATAAATTAAATAGCTTAATATTTATTATTTAATATTTTAGAAATATTAAATATAAATTAATAAGAGGAGTCATATTAATATTATTACAATTATTATTATTTTAATTTCTAAAAGAGTTTAGGAATTAATTTAATATAAGTACTCTCATTTATTCCTAATAAGATTAGGAGGTTAAATTAATTAAAAGAGTTTAATTAATTATCCCTAATAAGATTAGGGAGCCTAATTAATTAAAAGAATTTAATTAATTAAATAAAACCCAATTTCTTAATTGTTAAGGAGGGTTGCCCACATCAATAAATAAGAGGAGTCTTATTATGGGTGTTGGGGGTTGTTGACTTTTTCAACAACGAAATAATTCCAATTTGTTGGAGAGTACCCTTTTCTATAGAGATAGAAAAACTAGGGTTTGAGCCAACCACCCTTCTTCTTGAATTCTTTAGTTTTCCTTGGTGGATCACCTCTAGAGGCCAAACATTTGGGTGGCTAACGTTGATCAAAGGAAGGAACCAAACCCGGTGGATTCAAGATTGAACGCGAAAGGATTTGGAGGTGAACTTGTACCTGAGGAAGCTCGATCTTCAAGGGTATGATTTATTCTTTATCTTTTTGTTTAATTAATAATTGTGCATAAAGGGTGATCCGGGTTTATGGTTTGTAAAATTTTTAAACTCTGATTTTACACGCTTCCGCATTATTTTTATGCAATTTGATTGCTTCATGAATATTACAAACCTAATAGAACCGACTTTAATCGATAAAGTTAAAGTTGCTCAAGCTACAGACCTGGAGCTGATGCATATGAAGAAGAAAGTATAAGAAGGTGCTATCTTAGAAGCAAGAATTGGAGAAGAAGGAATACTTCGAGTCAACTCCAGACTTTGTGTTCCTAACGAATCTGACTTGAAGTATAAAATCATGATAGAGGCGCACAACACACCGTTTGCAATCCATCCTGTGAGTACCAAAATGTATCGTGATCTTCGACATAAATTTTAGTGGAGCAATATGAAAAGAGAGATTGCGAAGTTTATCTCAAGGTGTTTAACATGTCAACGAGTCAAGGCGGAGAATCAAGTGCCCAAAGTTCCATTGCTACCACTTGAAATTCCAGAATGGAAGTGGGAGCACATTACCATGGACTTCGTTACTGTTGGGGTTTCGGCACAGAAACGCACATCGAAAATAAAATTTTTAAAGCAATTTCTGAAACCCTAAAACAGGATCCATGCGAAAAATTCAATTAATTCAGAGGTTAAAAATTATACCGATTAAGAAACTAAAATTGATACGATCGAATCTCCAACGCAATCCACGAATTAAGAAACTGGAATTGATACGATCGAATCTCCAACGCAATCCAAACGAGCTGCGTCTCTACGGTATCCACACGAATGCTCCGCGAATCGTCCCCACGATCTACGTAAGAAGGAACCACGGTTTGTAGCCACCAAGGATGAGGATTTTTCGTTTGCTTTTCTCTAGTCTCTCTAAGAGCGGCTAGGGTTTTGTATTTTGACGTAAAACCTAAAGTGACCGATATATATCATATATATAGCGCTTAGGAGGAATTAATCAAAACCTAATATTATTAAAATCCGAATTTATATATATCTTAATTAAGTCTTACTTAATTAATATACCTATATATAAATTATCCTATTAATTTAAATTCGTAATTTAAAATTCTATCAATCATATTGACATATTTAAATCTTTACAATTTAAATTAATTTCCTTTTAATTACGTTCTTTGTGTGTGACCCTATAGGTTATTATTACGTTGGCAATAATTTTAAAATCATATTATAAAATTATAAATAATGAGCAGCATCTAGTAATGCATCACTGCTACCCAAGTAATAATAAGATCGATGATTCGATGCAACCTTTTCATGACCGATGTTTCAATGTAATTTAATCCTTTTAACCTTAATATCCTAGTTTAAACTCGAGTCGTGGAATGTGTCACACTCTTCATAATTTAATCTGAGTTTTCTTGATCAATGAGTAGACGATATGAAACAAATCACCATTTGAGCATGTCCATGCATTTCATAGTCCTACTCAATCAAGAGGCCTATGGATATTACCCACAATATATAGGATGGTTAAATTCCATCTAGATCACTCATATTTCTCACACGATTCATGATGAACCCAATAATCACCTTTATAGTCCACCCTATTAAAGGTGGCATTTGATGATATCAAAGTACATAAATTCTCGTGTAGTAATATAGCGATTTTAGGTCGAAGGACCATTACATCATTGTCACTATGAGAATTGCTAATGACATTTCGCATAATGCTCCATATAGAATTCTCATGGTGGGTCTGTCCAGTACATCGTTCTCTAACATGTACCTATGCATTGACTTAATATCTCATATATTTATGACCAATGAGATTTGGTCATCAGTTAATCCACATACTAGTCTCAATGCATCATTGTTGTCCCATCAACAATGATACTCGACTAGGGACATTTAAGAACAATGATACTAATTGTAATTATATAATCTCATGTTCAAGTCACATACTTGAAACTATAAAATTTGTATCACTATTCTAAGGAATTTTATTATGTTAACAATTATATTACGCAGTAAATAAAACCATAATAAAATCATATATTTATTCAATCAAATATAATATTAAAACGTTAAGCAATTATATCAAATAATTGGCCTCTATAGCATAAACTCTAACAGTCTCCCACTTGCACTAGAGCCAATCACTCATGTATCTAATACCCATGAAACTAGTGTGACCGTCGTTAGCCTGCCATTGCAAAGCCTTGGTCGATGGATCTGCAACATTATCATCTGTTGGCACTCTTCCTATATGTACATCTCCTCTATCAATGATTTCACGGATGAGATGGTACCGCTTCAAGTATATGCTTGATCGTTGGTGAGATCCGGGTTCCTTAGCACGTCTGATGGCTCCATTATTATCACAGTATAGAGCAACCAGATCAACAATGGTTGGAACAACATCAAGTTCAGTGATGAACTTTTTAATCCATACAGCCTCCTTGGCTGCACTAGAAGCAGCAATATACTTAGCCTCTATTGTAGAATCAGTTACTGTCTCTTGCTTCGAACTTTTCCAGCTAACAACACCACCATTAAGGCAAAACACAAAACCTGACTGAGACTTATAGTCATCATTGTCCGTCTGGAAACTAGCATCTGTGTAACCCTTTACTGCCAGTTCGTCTTCACATCCATATACCAAGAATGAATCCTTAGTCCTTTTCAGGTACTTGAGGATATTCTGGACTGCTGTCCAGTGACCTTCACATGGATTCGAATGGTATCTGCTCGTCATGCTCAAAGCATACGAGACATCCGGACGAGTACATATCATTGCATACATGATAGATCCAATTGCCGAAGCATAAGAGATCTTTCTCATACTCTCCTCATCATCTTGTGATTTAGGACATTGGGCCTTAGAGATCTTTACACCATGAGTCACGGGTAAGTTTCCTCTTTTCGCCTCTTGCATACTGAACCGTTTCAACACTTTATCAATATATGTACTTTGACTTAGGCCGAGCATTTTTCTCGATCTATCTCTATTGATCTTGATACCTAAAATGTAGGCAGCATCGCCCAAATCTTTCATGGAGAAACATTTTCCTAACCATGTTTTTACAGCCTGTAAGGAAGGAATGTCATTCCCAATAATTAATATGTCATCAACATATAATACTAGGAATACAATGTGACTCCCACTAACCTTCTTATATATACAAGGTTCATCTTCATTTTTAATAAAGCCAAATTCTTTGACTGCTTCATCAAATCGAAGATTCCAACTCCGAGAGGCTTGCTTCAATCCATAAATGGATCGCTGCATCTTACATACCTTTCTAGCATCCTTTGGAGTGACAAAACCCTCAGGTTGTGTCATATACACATCCTCGAGGAGATTTCCGTTAAGGAAAGCAGTTTTGACATCCATATGCCAGATTTCGTAATCATAAAAAGCTGCAATAGCAAGTAAGATCCTGATGGATTTAACCATTGCCACTGGAGAGAAGATTTCATCATAGTCAACACCTTGAATTTGTTTGAAACCTTTTGCTACCAGTCGGCCTTTATAGGTTTGTACATTACCATCCATGTCGATTTTCTTCTTGAAAACCCACTTGCACCCGATTAGTTTTACCCCTTCGGGTGGATCAACTAGAGTCCATACTTGGTTAGTATACATGGAGTCCATCTCAGATTTCATGGCTTCAAGCCATTTCTGAGAATCTGGTCCATTCATAGCTTCTTGGTAGGAAGCAGGCTCATCTTGATCTATGAGCATCACATCGCTGTTTTGAGTCACAAGATATCCATAATATCTCTCAGCCTCGTGGCATGTCCAACCAGATCTACGAATGACTTGTGTAATTTGAGCAGGTTCACTTTCCACAATTTCTTGTGGTTCCTGTTCAAATTCCAACTCAGGTTCAATGATATTTTGTGGTTCTCGAATTTCTTCGAGTTCTACTTTCCTACCACTGTTTCCTTTAGAGATAAATTCTCTTTCTAGAAAAATACCAGTTCGAGCAACAACCACTTTGTTCTTAGAAGGTTTGTAGAAATAATACCCTTTTGTTTCCTTTGGGTATCCCACAAAATTACATTTGTCAGATTTGGGTCCGAGCTTGTCAGAATCCAGACGTTTTACGAATGCCTCGCAACCTCAAATCTTCATGAACGACATACTAGGACGTTTCCTAGTCCACATCTCAAATGGTGTCTTCTGAACCGTCTTTGTAGGAACACGGTTAAGTGTGAATGCAGCTATCTCTAGGGCATGACCCCAGAAGCTTATTGGAAGATCTGCATGATTCATCATTGATCGTACCATGTCCAACAAGGTTCGATTCCTCCTCTCAGATACACCATTCCATTGCGGTGTTCCAGGTGGAGTGAGTTGTGATATAATACCACACTCCTTTAGAAGGTCATTAAAGTCTTGGCTTAAGTATTCACCTCCTCGATCAGATTGAAGGGCTTTTATGCTTTTGCCAAATTGGTTTTGAACTTCATTCTTGAATTCCTTGAACTTTTCAAAGGATTCGGATTTGTGTCTCATAAGATACATATATCCATATCTACTAAAGTCGTCAGTAAATGTAATGAAGTAATAAAACCTATGTCTTCCTAACGAACTCATGGGTCCACATACATCACTATGTATAAGTCCCAATACATTGCTAGCCCGTTCACTGTGTCTAGTGAAAGGGGCTTTAGTCATATTACCTAATAAACAAGACTCGCATTTCTCATATGATTCAAAATCAAATGAATCCAAGAACCCATCTTTATGGAGTTTGGATATGCTTTTCTCATTTATATGGCCTAAACGACAGTGCCAGAGATATGTCGGATTTGAATCATTTGATTTAAATCATTTTGTATTTATGTTATAGATAGGCATTTCTAAATCAAGAATATAGAGACTGTTAAACAATTGTGCAACACCATAACAAATATCATTTAAGTAAAACAAACAACGATTGTTCTTTATTATAAATGAAAAACCTTTCTTGTCCAAACAAGAAACAGAGATAATGTTTTTGCTTATAGCAGACACAAAATAACAATCTTCTAATTCTAAAACTAGCCCATTGGCAAAGATAAATGATAAGTTCCTACGGCCATTATAACAACTTTTTGCTCCATTCCTAACTCGTAGAGGTCAACCTCTCCTTTCGCTTAAAGTCCTACTCCTTCTGAGTCCCCAAGACATTAACATAAATGTGAGAACCACATCCAAAGATCCAATACCCATGATGTAGAAGTAGACAAGTTGACTTCTATAACATATATACCGAATCAAGTCGTATTTCCTTTCCTTTTCTTCACTTCTTCCGTATAAGCATGACAGCCCTTTTCCAAAGTCCGTGTTTTTCCACGTAAGTGACATTCACCTTCTTTAGCCACCCCACCTTTAGGTTTTAAAGCTCTGTTTGGTTTTGGAAATGGGTTTGGCAAAAGATTTAGATCATATCTTCTTCTTGCCTTTCCAATTTCCCTTAGCATTCCCCTTTTGCACCATCATGATGGGAGCGGGGCCTGCCTTTTTCATGTTGTTCTCGGCAGTTCTTAACATGCTCAACAACTCAGTAAGGGGTTTCTCAATTTCATTCATAAGATAGTTCATAACAAATTGAGAGTAGCTGCTGTTCAAAGATTGCAAAACAAGATCAGTTTGGGCTTCCGGAGTGATTGGAAAACCCAACCTATCAAGGTACTCAATATACCCAATCATTTTCAGCACATATGGACCAACTGGATCATATTCACCCATTTTGCAGTGATACAACGCCTTGCTTGTATCATACCTCTCCTGTCGAGCATGCCCTTTGAACAATTTCTTGAGATGCTCGATCATCTCATAAGCATCCATCAACTCATGTTACTTCTGAAGCTCAGCGTTCATGGTTGCTAGCATGACACAACTCACGTCCAGAGCATCATCTTGATGCTTCTTGTAAGCATTATGCTCCGCACGTGGTGCAGTGACAGCTGGTGTTGCAGGAATGGGCCCATCAAGGACATATAGCGTGCACTCTTGTTTGAGAACAATCCTCAAGTTCATATGCCAGTCAAGGAAATTAATTCCACTCAGCTTGTCCTTTTCAAGGACTGATCGTAATGAAAGACTATTTGTGTTGTTGTTGTTTGCCATTTGATATCTAAAATTTATAAGTGCAAAAATAATAAGTCAAATTGCAGAGTTGATATTATATAATTGATAATAGTACATTCAAAATATACCTCCCACTATTTTATTCAAATTAATAGCCCTCACTATTAATTCGGAAAGCATTTTCTATTAAATCTTTCTAGTGAGCCAAGATCCATATTTCATTATGCCTTAAGTTAGCTTTGGCTAATCTCTTAAAACACAATTATTTAGGTAGACAACCCTTTGTCAATTATATCATATATAACTCTTGGATAGTTTGGTAAACAACAATTGTTTCTAGTCCATCTAATGGTACCTACCAAACTCTATGCCTCTAAGTCCATAATCCTATTGAGATAACTTAGTTAAGTCGGGCCCAATGATTTTAATAGTTTGGATATCATAATTATTCTATCGAATTTTACCTAGATAAATAGGGTACTTTGCTTTGGCAAACCTACATCTATTGATCAAGGTCTTGATGAGTGTTATTCATTGGAAGGCATCTAATTTAGACTTAATAATTTAATGAGGGATTTTATTAATTAATTTAGATCTCACCAATTTTAATCTTATTAAGCATGCACATTATTTATCATATCATATCGCACACAAGCATAAATAAAGTGCAAAATTAAATGTGTCACAGTTATGGCCCAATCCATCACAATCTTTTTCAAGCTAATGAAAGATTGAAGGTCAATCTAAGGTGGTAAAAGATCTTAAGATAAATAGCTTCCTTGGATCTTCCTCAAGCATATGCCTCCTCTCCATCATCATCTTTCCATTGTGTTCTCCATCTTGACATCTTCATCAATTACAGATTATTACATGACATAAAGAAACCTCAAGTTACATTTGAGGGGATTTAGATGAGAAGAGAATATTACATTAGAATTTATAGAAAGGCACGACATGCAAGCCGTATTTCAAAACCAAAACCACTAACCTATGGGTCAAAAGGCCATAACTGTGCACCATGCATATCACAATAAGCACATAACAATTTATATATAATTAAAGAAAACTATATATAACATATAGGGGACACGACCATCGTGTGCTACTTACGGGGGTCCAAGGGGGTGGGGGGGGCTCTCTCAGTGGTGGTCCCACCGACCAATCAGACATGTAATTTTTCCATACGAATCTCTGAAATAGTTTCAGAATCATACATTTTAATCCACCAAAACACCCATAATAACAAATCATATATGTCCAGTCTCGATTTAATCATATTAAAACGAATAACAGTACACCCAGAATTTATCATATATGTCAAGTTTCGATTAATCATATTAAAACGATTCTTTATGCTTCTAGTCCGATTAGAACAGTTATATTGTTATTCCACCGATTAAAGATACGATTAACAGTATCATCATATATATTACCAGAATACACATACAACGGAATATCATATATTCAATTTCATATCGGTAAACATGCATCATCATATATCATATATATCGAATACAATTAAAACACATAATCTGAATTAATCTTTTCGCAAGTAGCTCTGATACCACTGTTGGGTTTTCGGCACAGAAACGCAGCGAAAATTTAAAAAATAATCAAATCAAAACGTTAAGCAATTATATCAAATAATTGGCCACTAGGGCATAAACTCTAACAGTTACTGGTCTTTCCATGGTTTCTCAAGGCATAGCTGTAATTTGGGTCATTGTTGATAGATTGACCAAGTCTGATCATTTCTTACCTATACGAGAAACTTATTCACTTGAACGTCTTGCTTGTATATATATAAATGAGATTGTAAGACTGCATGGTATGCCAGTATCCATAGTTTCTGATTGAGACCCAAGATTCACTTCACGATTTTGGGTTAGTTTGTAAAAAGCTATGGGCACAAATTTATGATTTTGTTCGACATATCATCCTCAAACGGATGGGCAGTTGGAGAGGACTATTCAAACTCTTGAAGATCTATTAAGACTCTGTGTCCTCGACTTCAAAGGAAGTTGGGACAAGTTCTTGCCATTGGTGGAATTTTCCTACAAAAGTAGTTATAAAGCAAGTATTGGCATGGCTCCATTTGAGGCATTGTATGGACGCAAGTGTCGTTCTCCAGTATGCTGGGAGGAGATGGGTGAAGCAACGTTGTTGGGACCAGATTTGGTACGCATAACTACGAAAAAGATTCAAATGATCTGGCAACGTATAAAAACCTCACAAGATCGACAAAAGAGTTATGATGATCTTCATCGAAAGGGCGTGGAATTCAATGTTGGAGATCATGTGTTGTTACGTGTTGCTCCATGGAAAGGAGTTACAAAATTTGGAAAGAGAGAAAAGCTCAAACCTCGATTCATTGACCTAATTGAAATCCTCGTTCGAGTAGGAACTGTGGCCTATAAACTCGCCTTACTGCCAAGTATGTCTTGTGTTCATAACGTTTTTCACATATCTATGTTACGTAAATATGTGCAAGACCCGAACCACATTATTGAATTAGAATCGGATGAGATAGCAGAAGAATTAGCGTATGAAGAGGTACATGTTAAAATCTTGGATAAGAAGGATCATATTCTATGCTCCAAGGTTATACCTCAAGTCAAAGTTTTGTGGAGAAACCATGGTGTTGATGAAATGACCTGGGAGTTAGAATCTGAAATGAAGTCAAGGTATCCTCACATCTTCGACATACCAGGTACGTACCCTAATTTCGAGGATGAAATTTCATAAGAAGGGGAGGTTGTAAGACCCCAACTTTTATGAATAAAGATTAATTTTTCTCGAAATTTATTTTTGAATATTATGGTGTGGATTTGATATAATGTTATAATTGTGGGTAATATTTACAATTTTTGCAATGTAAGCAAGTTGTTATAAAATATTCGATAGGTCGGAGAATATTCATTTTAACAAGGAATATTCGTACGACAACACAGTCATTAGTGGACCCCACAACGGAAGTATTATCGTAGTTAGAAAACGACAGAAATATCTTTTTATAAAAATAACGACGGAAGTTTTACTGTTAAACTGTTAGAATACCCGGTGGTAAAAGTACAGTAATACACGTGGTTGCATAGTAGCACACTGTATTAATTATTGATTTTTACATGAGAAGTCACTCAGTTATACTCAATTATTCCTACAATAATTACTGTATAATATCTCTCATATTATTGATTCAATTATTGTCACTGTACCATCTGCATAATATTTTATATTATTAAATCAATAATTGAGACAAAAAAGTTATTCATATTATTATTTACAATATTGACGATGTCTAGAAAGTTCTGTCGAGGAAAGGGGTTTGGTCACCTAATTGCGCGCCAATAGTGAGAAATCCTTATTGGAAAGCCCCCTCTTTCATGGGAATGATCGGGTTGTTAAATACAGTAAGTTATAATATTAATGATGAATAAGTTCGTGTTGATTAAAGATTAAATTGATATTTCCATTGTGTTGGGACTATTAGTGTTAGTGGAAATCGACATTTATTTCGATAATAATTGATTTCTGGAGGTTAAATTGACCAATCGGGTAATTAATCGGATAAGTGAGCAATTAATTGCTATTAGTTCACATGCATATAACTATTTGCTCATATGAATGGAACTATTGATTCACATGCATGTACTATTAGGGAAGGTGGTGCAAGTTTGATAATACTTGTAGGACTAAATTTAAAATGGAGGTATAGATGAATGTACTATACTGTAATAATTCAAGCCCTTAAACGTGCCATTATTGAAACTATGTTTTCCTATAAATAGAAGCTCATTCTTCTTACATTCTCACCAATTCACTAAGACTCACAAGAACAATTATAGAGAGAGAAGCTATAGAGAGAAAGAAGAAGAGTATTCTACTACTTCACTATTTCAGTATCCAGTCTTCTTCTAAGGTAAGGAATATTATTTTTGTTCAGTATTCGTAAGAAATAATATTTTCTTCCATAATCTGTAGAATGTGAGTAATATTATTTCGTTTCGTATTCCTAATTCTACACTCATTCTGTTAAAGTATTGCTTCTATACTCCGTGAAATTAATAGAATATCCTTGATATTTGCGCTTCATCTAGTATCTTTTCATGGAAATATTATTATGAACATTTTTGATAATTATTGATCTTTTCATGCCGGAATACAATTTACAAAGTACTATTCATGAGGTACTATTCACAGTACTATTCACGAAGTATTATTCACAAAGTACTATTCACGGGGTATTATTCCCGAAGTACTATTCACAGGGTACTATTCACCCGGAGTACTATTCATGACAAAAAATGATTTCTTTTTGGTCCAAATCATTTCTGATACAATATTATTTTTGAATTTTACTCCACAAAGCAGTATCATGTTGACAATTTGGACATTATTGAATTTTGGATAAATTAAATTATAAATCTTTAAAATTTATCCTTGGCTTTCATTTCATCGAATTCTTATATCATTGTCATCATCCTCATGCTAATATTATGATGAAAGTCATCTTTAGTCGTAGTGCATAGATGAACTGTTGATTGGTATGATTATGACCAGGGATCATTCGGTATAATCATGACCCATAATGTTACAAATGATGTGGTAAAAGTCCTCATTGGCCCGTAATGCATTGATGGACAGTTGTTGGTATGATTATGACAAGGGGTTATTCGGTATGATCATGACCATTGGTGAAAAACACGAATAACCTTGGCCCGTAGTGCATGGATAATTCGTGGTTGTGATACTAATGAATATCCTTTGTGACGCCCCCAAACTAGGTATACATCACCTATCTTGAGTCGCCAAATACATGGTACAAAATTCAAATACAACTTAATTATACAACAATTAGTAAAAAATCGACAAAACATAATCTAAGAGTTTTAATAAGAATATTGTCATCTAGACAATATCCACACTCAATGGAGTCCTCATTACATTTATTGTCACACTATTTTATAGAATAGTGAGGACAGCTAAAACAACTATATGGACCGTCAATCCGTTCCCCGACTCGTCCCAGCTATATTCTCATTTCCTGAAGAGAACAGTGAAAGAAAGTGTGAGCTCAACTAGCCCAGTAAAAAATATTATGACTAAGATAATGCAGAATAATTTATCGTTAGCCTTCAACAATGTTAAACTGATAAAATATAACAAACATCAAGTTTAACTGCAGCGGAACAAGCAATCCATTAGAAGAGTCAAGTAGAGAATAAAATCTACTATCTTCTATGATTTAAAAGGTTTTTCCTCACTTTTATCGCTGAGACTCAGCTAAATAAATAAACCACATCATCCCTGCACTATTACCAAGGATATTCATTAGTATCACGACCACAAATTATCCATGCACTACGGGCCAAGGATATTCGTGTATTCATCAATGGTCATGATCATGCCAACAAATGTCCATCAATGCACTACGTCCAATGAGGAATTTTACCACATAATTTGTAAAATTACGGTCATGATTATACCGAATAATCCCTAGTCATAATCATACCAAGTCCATCTATGCACTACATGCCACAGATGACTTTCAACATATTATAAACATGAGGATGATGACAATGATATAAGAATTCAATAAAACAAGTTCAAGGATAAATTTTTAAAGATTTATAATTTAATTTATCCAGAAATCAATAACGTCTAAATTGTCAACATGATACTGTTTTGTGGAGTAAAATTCAAGAATGCTCAGAAGAATATTTCCAAGAAAAGATACTGGATGAAGCGCAAATATCCCGGATATTCTACTAATTTCATGGAGTATAGAAGCCAAAACTTTAACCAACTAAGTATAATAGAATATATGAAACTGCAAATGGATTTTTGCCAGCCATGCGGTAATCCACGTAGACAGATCATTTCCACAATTTGATAAGGAATGAATACAAATGATCATTCACCATGCATGCAGTAGTTCACATAGACAGGTTATTCCAACAGAATAATAAAGAATGGAATAATGTAAGAATTCACCATGCATACGATGAGGCCGCATGCATGCAGTTATTCCAACAGAATAATAAAGAATGGAATAACAGAAGAATTCACCATGCATGCGATAGACCTGACAGACAGGTTATTCCAACATAATAATAAAGAATGGAATAACAAAAGAATTCACTAGGCATGCGATAGGCCAAGATGCATGAAAAGTTATTCCAATGTAATAATAAAGAATGGAATAACAAAAGAATTTACCGAGCATGCGATAGACCGCCATGATGATGAGTTATATTCCAATGTAATAATAAAGAATGGAATAACAACCCTTATGAGTATTGAAAGAAAATAACTCTCTTCATGAATACGAAAGAAATAATACCCCTTACCTTAGAAGAAACTGGATACTGGAATAGTGAGGTAGCAGACTTCTCTTCTTATTTCTCTCTATATTTTCTCTCTATAATAATTGCTCTTGTGAGACTTAGTGAATTGGTGAGAATGAAAGAAGAATGAGCTTCTATTTATAGGAAAATATAGTTTCGATAATTACACATTTTGGGGCTCGAAATATTACAGTATAATACCTTCCTATTTTTCTTCATTTTTAATTTAGTCCTGCAAGTATTATCAAACTTGCACCACCTCCCCTAATAGTAAATAATGTGAATTAATAGTCCATTCATGTGACTTAATAGTATAATCATGTGAAAAAACTAATTACAGTATAGTACCTTCATCTATACCTCCAGTTTTAATTTAGTCATGCTAGTATTATCAATCTTACACCACCTCCCCTAATAGTAGATGAATGCGAATCAATAGTACACACATGTGAACAAATAGTTATAAGCATGTGAAATAATAGCAATTAATTGCTCATTTATCCGATTAATTACCTGGTCAATATAACCTCCATACATCAATTATTATCGAAATAAATGTCGATATCCACTAACACTAATAATCCCAACACAATGGAACTATCAATTTCATCTTTAATCAACACGAACTTATTCATCATTAATATTATAACTCACAATATTTAACAACAAGGTCATTCCCAGGAAAGAGGGGGCTTTCCGATAAGGATTTCTCCTTATTGGCGCGTAATTAGGTGACCAAACCTCTCCTTAACAAAACTTCTAGACATTGTCAATATTGCAAATAATAATATGAATAACTTTGTCGTCTCAATTATTGATTTAATAATAATAAATATTATGTAGATGATACTGTGACAATAATTGAATCAATAATATGAGAGATATGATGCAAAGAATTCTCAGAGTAATAAATGAGTATAACCGAGTGACTTCTCATGTAAGCATCAATAATCAATACCGTATTACTATGCAACCACGCCAGACATCGCTTTTCTTTTACCACCGGGTAATTCAACAGTTTAATGGTAAAACTTTCGCCTTTATTTTTATAAAAAGATAATTTTGTCGTTTTCTAACTACGACAATACTTCCGTTGTGGGGTCCACTAATGTTTGTGCCATCGTCCGAATATTCCCTGTTAAAACGAATATTCCCCGACCAATCAAATATTATATAACAACTTGCTTACTTTGCAAAATTTATAAATAATACCCACAACTATAACATTATATCAAATCCACACCATAATATTCAAAAATATATTTCGAGAAAAATTAATCTTTATTCATAAAAGTTGGGATTTTACATCCTTGGTCCATAGTGCATGGATAATTCAGTGATGTGGATTATTTATTAAGTTGAGTCTCAGTGATAAAATTGATGATAAACCTTTTAATTCATAGAAGATAGTAGATATCATGTTCTACTTGACTCTTCTAATGGATTACTTGTTCCGCTGCAGTTAAACTTGTTGTTTATTATCAGTTTAACACTGTTGAAGACTAACGATAATTTATTCTGCATTATCTTAATCATAATAGTTCTTACTGGACTAGTTGAGCTCACCCATTTGCTTTCATTGTTCTCTTAACGAAATGAGAACGTAGCCAGGTCTAGTCGGGGAACGGAGTGATGGTCCGAGATGGTGGTTATAGTAGTCCTCACTATTTTATAAAATGGTGTGATAATAATTATAATGAGGACTCCTTTTTGAGTTTGTAACAACACCGACCAAATGATGAACGATGGGATGTTCAGAGGCTTTATGTAATTCATACAACATCAGGCGAGAGTGACTCCTATTCAAAATGTAGGTGGAAACACTGGCAACTCACGGATAGTCATTGCTAAGCAGTTCAAGGAGCTGAGACCACTGGAGTTTGTGGGAAAGCTAGAACCACTTAAGGCAGAGACGTGGATAAAGCAGATCACCAAGATATTTGATGTCTTAGGATGCTCTTAGGAGAAAAAGGTTCCCTTTGCCACCTTCATGTTGCGAGGAGAGCCGGATCATTGACGGGAATCTGTAAAACGTACCCAGCCTGTCGCCCTGAAGATGTCTTGGGAGAAGTTCCAAGAACTGTTCAACGACAAGTACTTTCCCTAAAGTATTCGTCACATGCAGAAGGTGGAGTTCATCAAGTTGGAGCAAAACAATATGACCGTGTCGCAGTATAAAGCTAAGTTTGTCGAGTTGTCCCGGTTTGCGTCCCACTTGGTTGATAATGGGGAGCGTATGATGCGGATGTTTCTAAGAGGTTTGAAACCCGAAATACGTTAATACCTCATCTCTTACAAACTGTGTTTGTATTCAGATGTTATAAATAGAGCTCAGTTATTGGAGCGCGATAATGAGTCAACCTAACCAAGAGAGAGCAGCCGGCAAAATGATAATACCAATGGTAGCAGTCATCAAAGCGATGACTACAAACGTGGAGGTAATCAACATGCCAGAAATCGTAACCACTTCGGTGGTAATCATGGCCAAGACAATAGGAGTGGAAATTTTAAGAAGAGGAGATTCAACAATGATTGAAAGACATCAGCACCAACACCTGTTGTTAAAGAAGGAGAACGATCGCCGATCGTATGCTACAAATGCGGAGGGGAGGGACACATCAGTCCAAAATGTACGCAGCAGTCCAAAACATGTTATAATTGCGGAAGAGAAGGTCACCTAACCCAATTTTGTCGTGTAGTGAAGTCAAGTCCAGCTGGGATGAAGGCACCAACGGCCGTCCCAGAGAAGTCAAAGCTGGTAGTTCAAGGGAAAGCGGTTGTCGTGACCTCCCAAAAAGCGAGGAACCCGAACGAAGTCATCATGGGTAAGCTAATCATAAACTCTAGCGAAGTCTATACCTTATTTGATACCAGTTCTACCCATTCTTTTATTTCTCCTACTTGTGCTCAACGTTTAAATTTAACTCTGGAGAAATTAGACTTTGACTTATCTGTTGAAACTCTGTTGGGAGAAACCTTCATTACATCCACTGTTTATAAGTCTTGTTTGATTCAAATCGGTAACCGCATGTTACCTGTTGATCTCATCTCTTTGAAAATACTTGCATTCGATGTGATTTTAGGGATTGATTGGTTAACTAATCATCATGCTAAAATTGATTATTTTCATAACGTTGTTAGTTTTCATATTCCAACCAACCTATTATGCGAATTCAAGCAACCAAACCACTAAAGTCAATCACTGTCATATCAGGCCATAAAGCTATTCGTTTATTAAAAAACGAATGTCAAGCTTTCTTAGCCCATGTCACGGATTTAAACAAAAATACGTTAGATTTGAATGATATTTCTATTGTTAATAAATTTCCTGGCGTATTCCCCGAAGAACTTCCTGACCTAACCCCGAAGCATGAAATCGAGTTTGGTATTGACCTTGAACCCGGTACAAAACCCATTTCTAAATCCCCATATCGAATGGCTCCTATTGAACTTCAGGAGTTAAAAACTCAACTACAGGAATTGTTAGACATCGGTTTCATTCGTCCTAGTACGTCTCCTTGGGGTGCTCCTGTTCTATTTGGGAAGAAGAAAGATGGAAGTATGCGACTTTGTATTAACTATCGGGAGTTTAACTATGTTACCATCAAAAATAGGTACCTGTTGCCTTGCATTGATGACCTGTTTGAACAGTTCCAAGGCGCTAAATTCTTTTCAAAGATCGATCTTCGTTCCAGATATCACCAGTTAAAGATTAAAACTGATGACATTCCAAAGACTGCTTTCAGAACTCTGTACGGGCATTACGAATTCCTAGTCATGTCTTTTAGATTGACTAATCCTCTTGCTTCCTTCATGGATATGATGAACCGAGTATTCAAGGAATATTTGGATCATTTCGTGGTTGTCTTTATTGATGACATCCTCATATACTCCAAAAGCCATGAAGATCATGAGCAGTACTTGAGGCTGATACTCCAAAAGCTTCGTGAAAATAAGTTATATGCCAAGTTGAAGAAATGTGAATTCTGGCTTGAGGAAGTATCATTCCATGGGCCCGTGATATCAAATCATGGAATATCTGTTAACCCAATGAAGATTGAAGCAATTCAAAGCTGGGAGCAACCTAAGTCAGTAACCGAAGTACGTAGCTTTCTCGGCTTAGCTGGTTATTATCGGAGATTCGTGCAAGGATTTTCTCGAATCGCTACTCCATTAACTCAGCTGACTTGAAAAGATACAAAATTTGATTGGAGCGAGGAATATGAGAAGAGTTTTCAAGAACTCAAGAGGAGGCTCATTTCAGCACCTGTTCTGACAATACCATTTGGTTTGGAGGGATTTGTCATCTACAGCGATGCTTTAGGCAGAGGGTTAGGATATGTTCTCATGCAACATAGGAAACTCATAGCCTATGCCTCGCGACAACTCAAAGAATATGCGAGGAATTATCTTACTCATGATCTAGAGTTGGCAGCTGTCATTTTCACACTTCAAATTTGGAGTCATTACCTTTATGGGGAGAAAGTGGAGATCTATACGGATCATAAAAGCCTCAAATATTTCTTCACCCAAAAAGAACTCAACATGCGACAACGACGTTGGCTCAAGTTGTTGAAAGATTACGATCATACCATTCAATACCATCCTAGAAAAGCGAACGTGGTAGTTGACGTATTGAGTAAAAGATCATATACGGGTATGAGTGTGATATTGTCAATGCAAAGGCGCATTTTGTATGACTTGCAAATGATGGAGATAGAGTTAAAGGCTATAAGGACCCACGCGATGATGGAAAATATACGAGTAGAACCGACTTTAATCAATAAAGTTAAAGATGCTCAAGCTACAGACCTGGAGCTGATGCATATGAAGAAGAAAGTATAAGAAGGTGCTATCCCGGAAGCAAGAATCGATGGAGAAGAAGTTACAAGATTTAGTAAGAGAGGAAAGCTCAATCCTCGATTCATTGGCCCATTTGAAATCCTCGATCGAGTAGGAACTGTAGCCTATAAACTCGGCTTATCGCCAAGTATATCTCGTGTTCATAATGTTTTTCACATATCTATGTTACGTAAATATGTGCAATACCCGAACCACATTATTGAATTATAACCGGATGAGATAGCAGAAGATTTAATGTATGAAGAGCTACCAATTAAAATCTTGGATAAGAAGGATCATATTCTACGCTCCAAGGTTATACCTCAAGTCAGAGTTTTGTGGAGAAACCACGATGTTGAGGAAATGACCTAGAAGTTAGAATCTAAAATGAAGTCAAGGTATCCTCACCTCTTTGACATACCAGGTATGTACCCTAATTTCGAGGACGAAATTTCATAAGAAGGGGAGGTTGTAAGACCCCAATTTTTATGAATAAAGATTATTTTTTCTAGAAATTTATTTTTGAATATTATGGTGTGGATTTGATATAATGTTATAGTTGTGGGTAATATTTACAAATTTTGCAAAGTAAGCAAGTTGTTATAAAATATTCGATTGGTCGGGGAATATTCGTTTTAACAGGGAATATTCATACGACGACACAATCATTGGTGGACCCCATAACAGAATTATTGTCGTAGTTAGAAAACGACAGAAATATCTTTCTATAAAAATAATGGCATAAGTTTTACCGTAAAACTGTTGAAATACCCGGTGGTAAAAGTACAGTAATATGTGTGGTTGCATAGCAACACACAATATTGATTATTGATGATTACGTGAGAAGTCACTCAGTTATACTCAATTATTGCTACCGTAATTGTTGCATAATATCTCTCATATTATTGTTACTATAAATCAATAATTAAGACGAAAAAGTTATTCATATTATTATTTGCAATATTGACGATATCTAAAAAGTTCTGTTGAGGAAAGGGGTTTGGTCACCTAATTGCGGGCAAATAGGGAGAAATCCTTATCGGAAAGCCCCCTCTTTCGTAGGAATGATCTGGTTGTTAAATACTGTGAGTTATAATATTAATGATGAATAAGTTCGTGTTGATTAAAGATGAAATTGATATTTCCATTGTGTTGGGATTATTAGTGTTAGTGGAAATCGACATTTATTTCGATAATAATTGATTTCTGGAGGTTAAATTGACCAATTGAGTAATTAATCAGATAAATGAGCAATTAATTGCTATTAGTTCACATGCATATAACTATTTGCTCACATGAATGGAACTATTGATTCACATGCATGTAATATTAGGGGAGGTGGTGCAAGTTTGATAATACTTGTAGGACTAAATTAAAAATGGCGGTATAGATGAAAGTACTATACTGTAATAATTCGAGCCCCAAAATGTGCAATTATCGAAACTATGTTTTTCTATAAATAGAAGCTCACTCTTCTTTCATTCTCACCAATTCACTAAGACTCACAAGAGAAACTATAGAGAGAGAAACTATATAGAGAAAGAAGAAGAGTATTATGCTACTTCACTATTCCAGTATCCAGTCTTCTTCTAAGGTAAGGAATATTATTTTTGTTCAGTATTCGTAAGAAATAATATTTTCTTCCATACTCTGTAGTATGTGAGTAATAGTATTTCGTTTCGTATTCCTAATTCTACACTCATTCTATTAAAATATTGCTTCTATACTCCGTGAAATTAATATAATATTCTTGATATTTGCACTTCATCTAGCATCTTTTCATGGAAATATTATTCTGAGCATTCTTGATGATTATTGATATTTTCATGCCAAAATACTATTCACAGGGTACTATTCACGAGGTACTATTCATAGAGTACTATTCACAAAGTACTATTCACAAAGTACTATTCACGGGGTACTATTCCCGAAGTACTATTAATGGGGTACTATTCACTCGGGTACTATTCACCCAGAGTACTATTCATGACAAAAAATGATTTCTTTTCGATCCAAATCATTTTTGATACATATTATTCTTGAATTTTACTCCACAAAGCAGTATCGTGTTGATAATTTGGACATTATTGAATTTTGGATAAATTAAATTATAAATCTTTAAAATTTATCATTTGCTTTCATTTAATTGAATTCTTATATCATTGTTATCACTTCATGCTTATATTATGATGAAAGTCATCTTTAGCTATATTGCATAGATGGACTGTTGATTGGTATGATTATGACTAGGGATCATTTGGTATAATCATGACCCGTAATGTTACATATGATGTGGTAAAAGTCCTCACTGACCTGTAATGCATTGATGGACAGTTGTTGGTATGATTATGACCAGAGATTATTCGGTATGATCATGACCATTGGTGAAAACACGAATATCCTTGGCCCGTAGTGCATGGATAATTCATGGTTGTGATACTAATGAATATCATTGGCCCGTAATGCATGGATAAGTCAGTGATGTGGATTATTTATTAAGCTGAGTCTTAGCGATAAAATTGATGATAAACTTTTTAAATCATAGAAGATAGTAGATATCATGCTCTACTTGACTCTTCTAATGGATTGATTGTTCCGCTACAGTTAAACTTGTTGTTTATTATCAGTTTAACACTGGTGAAGGCTAATAATAATTTATTTTATATTATCTTAGTCATAATATTTCTTATTGGGCTAGTTGAGCTCACCCTTTTGCTTTCTTTATTCTCTTCAGGAAATGAGAACGTAGCCGGGACTAGCCGGGGAACGGAGTGATGGTCCGAGATGGTGGCTATAGTAGTCCTCACTATTTTATAAAATAGTGTGATAATAATTGTAATGAGGACTCCTTTTTGAGTTTGAATACTGTCTATTAGACAATATTCGTGTAAAAACTCTCAGCTATGTTTTGTCGTATTGTATAAAAGAAGTTTGTATTTGATTTCCGTACCATGTATTTGGCGACCCAAGATGGGTGATACATACCTATATTGGGGGCGTCACAAAAGCAGTATTATCTCTTCTTTATTTTCAGAAGTGATATATCTTATAAAGAGAGTATTACTTGTGGAGGTAGATTTAACAGTCATGATTTCTATAGGAGACTTGTTATTAAAAGAATTCAAAGCTTGAGATATACATAAAACAATTTTTATCTTAATGGATTACCTTTGAAAAAGTCCAACAAACATCTGTTCTTATAATCGAAGATATGTTGGATTATCCTTCTGATTAATTCTCAAACGAGAATAAATTTGATTTTATACAACAGAACTTTATATGCAACAGTAATATTTTGGGCTATAAAGAGAACTGAAATATCAGTGCTATAGAACAACACTTGAATTAATCTTTCCACTAATACACTTGAAAGATATTTTATCATTTTCAGTACAAACTTACAAGTTGTTGTGCAAATATATTGATACTATTTTCAGCAAGTTTTCGTGAGCTTCTAATTGGTGATATCTCTTTTACTCTTTGATCATTGCATACATTAGTTGAGCCTTGCATTGTTAAATTATTTATTTGCTTTGATCATTAGATCTTTGTATTTGTAATCTTATATTTTTTTTAGACTAAGTGTTGTCTAAAGAAATTTAATCCTGGTGGATTAAGGTTTGTTTACAAACAGGTTCAAGGAAGCATAGGTGCATAAGGAGCAAAAAGTGCTCAAGAGAATTCAAATTTGATAGAATCTGTTTTGTAACAAGAGTCAGATTTAAAGAAATAAAGTGAGTCTCTAATACTAGTTGGTATTGGACATGGACTAGGCTATTATTATAGAGGGTAATAATTGAACCACGTAAAAAATCTAGGTGTAAATTTTATTACTTGGTTTACTTTAATTACTCACAAAAGCTAGGTAATTATCTTAATTATTAAAATTTGAATATTTGCATTATCTTAAGATAATTATTTAACACCAAGTATTTTTCTCTAAGTTATAAATTTAGCAGGATATTTTCTTTAAAACAAACAGTTAATTCATGAAGCTATATTAATTCAAAGAAGTGCATTCATCAATATAGTAAGATGAATTTAGTTGTTTGTTTTAAAGTTTAAAAATTGGCCATAGTTTATTCCCACACTTATTCAACCCCCCTTCTAAGTGTGCCTTATTTGAATTTTCATTGGTATCAGAGCTTGGCTCTACTTATCTTGGTCTTAAAGGTGACTTGTAGGGAAAGATTCTGACATGGCACAATTCGGGAACAACAATCAAGAAGGTCAATAAACAAATTGACCTCCTCTTCTGTATGGAACAGAAAACTTTAACTTCTGGAAATTCCGAATGAGGATCTACCTTAAAAGAGATCCTTGGGAATTATGGGTCGTGGAGAATGGACCAGTTATTCCAAGGAAAGATGATGGTGCTCCAAAGACTTTTCTAGAGATGGACTCAACTGAGACTTTCATGGTTTCCTATGATTCAAGGGCTATAAACACTTTACTTAGCGGCATGGTACAATCCGAGATCGATAAAGTTTCCTCATGCAACACAGCTAAGGAAATTTGGGACACTCTAGTGGTGAGTCATGAAGGAACATCCAAGGTTCGAGAAGTTAAACTAAGCATGCTCATGCACGACTATGAAATGTTCAAGCTTGAGAAAGATGAAACCATAAAAATGGCTCAAGCAAGGTTCCTTGTTCTTCTGAACTCTTTAAAGCTACTTGACAAATACATTACACAAAGTGAGATTAATCGTAAATTACTTCGGGCTATGCCCAAGAGGTTTGCTTCTAAAATTACTAGTCTTCAAGATTCCTCTACTATTTCTAGATATGATGATGAGGAGGAAACTCCTCGAAGAAAGGTTTTATCTCTTAATACAAGAAATGAAGAAGAGCTTGATGATGATTTTGATGAAGAGATAGCCATGATGTCAAGGAGACTCAAAGGACTACTACAAAGGAAGAATAAAAGGAAAAATACCTTCAACTCAAATAAAGTCAAAGTAAAGCAAACTGAGGAGACATGTTTCGAATGTAGACGTCCAGGGCACTTCAAGAAGGATTGCTTTCAACTAAAGAACAAAGGAAAAATGAGCTTCAAGGATAATAAAAGAAACAAGGCACTTGTCACTTGGAGTGATGAAGAGGAGTCCGAAGTTGAGGTCGATGCCAATGATGAAATAGCTCAAGTATGCTTCATGGGAATAGAAGGTGAATCAAACGAGGTATCTAGTTTTGAGTTTAATTCTTTGAAACAAGAAAATGAAAAATTAAAAGAAAAGAATGCATATTTGAAAGACTTGTTAAATTCTTTAATGAGTGAGGTTGATTCTTTAATAGATGAAAAGAAAGATATTGAAAAAGAATCTACATGTAAAGAAGAAAAGATTTTGATTGCTAAGATTTATTATCTAGATAATTATAACAAAATACTTTTCAATAAAGTAAATTATTTGAATAATGAAGTCCAAAAATTGACTAATGAACTAAAAATGAGAGATATATGTATTGATGCATTTAGTGAAAAATCTCTTGATACAACTTTTTCTAATAATGAACTTCAAAAGGAAATAGATTCATTGAAATTATCTCTTGCTAAATTTATTCAAGGAGAATAAAATTTAAATGTCATATTGGGTAGACAAAAACCTAGTTTTGAAAGACAAGGAATTGGTTATAATTCAATGCATAAGAAGGGTGATATGAAAATGCTAAAATCAAAATCACGTTTTAGATTAAATTATTGCTCTCCTTTCACAACGTGTAGAAATTGTGGTATTAAAGGTCACTTAGACATAATCTGTTTTAAGAAAAATAAGATTAAAAAAGTATGGGTTAAAAAGGATGATTTACGTGCAACTAACATCAAAGGACCCAAAAAGATGTGGGTACCAAAAGGATGAATTTTATTTTCTTGACATGTATGTCTCAAGGCAAGAGTTCCATCTCAAAAATGGATTCTTGATAATGGATGCTCTCGTCACATGACTGGTGATAAATAAGAGTTCGTGGAGCTAAAAATCAAGAAGAAAAATGGTACGGTTACATTTTGGAGATAATCGAACTTGAAAATAATCAGAAAAGATAAAATAGGCAATGGTAAGGTCAATATTGATAATGTACATCTTGTTAGTGGACTTGAATTTAATCTTATAAGTGTTAGTCAATTAATGGACAATGGTCATCAAGTTATTTTTGAAAAAGAAAAATGTATAATTTCTCATAGTACTAACAATACTACTCTAGTTGCACAAAGGGAAGGAAATATATATACTATTGATTTTGAGCAACAAGATGAAGAACTATGTCTTGCATCTGTGCAAGATGAGGCTAATTTATGGCATAAGAGGATGGGACATGTTCACATAGATTTAATCAAGAAATTTTCTCGTCAAATGGTTGCCAAAAATAAAGTATGAAAAGAAGGGAATATGTGTTCCTTGTCAACTCGGGAAACAAGTAAGAACATCGTTTACGACAAAGAACATGGTATCAACTTCTTCTCCTTTACAACTAATTCATCTTGATATATTTGGACAAGAAAGACATGCTAATATAAATGGTAAGTTTTATGCATTTGTAATAGTAGATGATTTCTCTAGATATACATGTGTATTATTTTTGAGAACTAAAGATGAAGTATTTAAAGAATTTGAGAAATTAATGAGAAATTTGAAAACAAAATATAGTCTCAAACTTGTAAAGATAAGAAGTGATCATGGTACTGAATTTCAAAAAGACTTTATAATATTTTGTGATAAAAAAGGAATTAGTCATGAATTTTCAGCCTCTAGAACCCCTCAACAAAATGGAGTTGTGGAAAGAAAGAATAGGACATTACAAGAAACAACTAGAACTTTGTTACAAGAAAGTAAACTTCCTAAAAAGTATTGGGCCGAAGCTGTGAACACTTCTTGTTATGTTTTGAATAGAGTACTTATTCGTCCAATTATTTTGAAAACTCTTTATGAACTTTTAAATAAAAAGATTCCTAATATAGGTTATTTTAAAGTTTTTGGATCTAAATGCTTTATTCTAAATACTAGTGATAACTTGGGAAAATTTGATGCTATATCGTATGAAGGAATTTTAATTGGTTATTCACAAAATAGTAATCATATCATGTATTTAATATTAACAAGCAATGTGTTGAAGAATCTATTTATATTACATTTAATGAGACTCACAATGATCTTCCAAAAGAAAGAGATGAGGATGCATGAAATTTGGAGATATCAGTAAATCCAACAAACAAAAAAAGTCTATTCAGCAAGCCTAATGAACGAATTCAACAAGCTGAATTGGAAAACTAGCAAGGAGTGGAACAAGGAACAACACTAGAGATTGAAGTAGACATCCCCCCAACAAGAAGAGGTAATACATGATATACAAATGCCAAAGACTGCAAGATATCTCAAGAATCATCCACCTAAAAACATCAATGGAGATATAAACAAAGGAATCACTACAAGTAGAGGATTACAAAATCAATTTACATTTTCTGCATTCCTATCACAAATTGAGCCAAAGAATACTAAGGAAGCTATTCTAGATGAATGTTGGCTAATGGAAATGCAAGAAGAACTTCAATAATTTGAACGATGCCAAGTCTGGGAACTTATGCCCCCTCCTAAAGATGTTTCTATCATTAGAACTAAGTGGGTATTCAATAATAAGCTTGATGAGCATGACACAATCACTCGTAACAAAGCAAGGCTAGTAGCTCAAGGATACAATCAACAAGAAGGGATCGACTACGAAGAAACTTATGCCCTAGTTGCAAGACTAGAGTCCATCCGAATCTTGTTAGCATTTGCTTGTTACAAAAGTTCAAGTTTTATCAAATGGACGTGAAGAGCGCCTTCCTCAATGGATACATCAATGAAGAGGTATATGTAAAATAGCCTCCTGGATTCGAACATGAAAATTATCCAAACCATGTCTATGAGCTCAAGAAAGCTCTCTATGGTCTCAAACAAGCTCCAAGAGCCTGGTACGAGAGGTTGAGTGAGTATTTACTTTCAAATAGTTTTATTAGAGGTAAAATTGATTCTACATTGTTTATTAAGCATAAAAATAAAGATATTATTATTGTACAAATGTATGTAGATGATATAATTTTTGGTGCTACTAATGATATTCTTTTTGAGTGGTTTTCTAAGTGTATGCATAAGGAGTTCGATATGAGTTTAATGGGAGAACTTAACTACTTTTTGGGACTCCAAATCAAGCAAACAAAGGAAGGTATCTATATCCATCAAACCAAATATACAAAAGAGCTACTTAAAAGGTTTGGTTTTGAGGGATCCAATTCAAAGGCTACACCAATAAGCACTTCAATAAAGCTTACGTCTGATGAAAAAGGTATAGATGTGGAATTAACCAGATATAGTGGTATGATTTGTTGTCTATTATATTTAACTGCATCTAGACTTGATATAATGTACAGTGTATGTCTGTGTGCATGTTTTCAAGAAAAATCGAAGGAATCCCACTTACAAGCTGTTAAAAAGATTTTTAAATATTTAAGTGGAACTATCAATTTGGGATTATTTTATCCAATTTGCAATCATTTTGAACTAATGGGCTATTTAGATGCTGACTATGCATGATGCCAAATTGATAGAAAAAGTACCAGTGGTGCTTGCATATTTTTAGGTCACAGTCTTGTTACGTGACATAGTAAGAAAGCAAACTTCAATTGCTTTATCAACCACTGAGGGTGAATATCTAGCTGTAGGGAGTTACTTCTCTCAAATATTATGGTTGAAACAAACCCTATGTGACTTTGATGTTTTATGTGATAGTGTGCCTATTTTCTGTGATAATTCTAGCACTATTGACATATCAAAGAATCCTATTATACATTCATGAACAAAGAATATAGAGGTTAGACATCATTTTTTAAGGGATAAATTTCAAAAGGTTTGATCAAATTAATTTTTATTCTAACAAAAAATCAATTAGCTAATATTTTTACCAAACCCTTAAATGAAGAAAGATTTTGTTTGTTAAGAAGAGAACTTGGAATGTGCATGATATGAATAATGATTACGTACTAAAATATTTCATGCATAAAATATTTCAAATCTATAGTATATCTGCATGTTATTAATTTAAATACATTTGGTTGATATACATTATCTGTTCATGTATCTGATGATACCGACGACTATTTACTATGGGAGACGTATCTATTTTTGGTGGCACAATTTATGGTAGATATAATTATGAGTTTTTGAAAATTGAAAAGACAAGAGCTGAAGATTGTTACTTTCTCAATAAGTCTATTCGGCGCCCAACTTTGCTCTATTAAACACTGATTTCACACTTTCTCACACATACTCAGAAAACCTTTCTCTTTTCATCATTCTTGAGCGTTCTAATTTCTGCAAAGAAAATGAAGACCCGAGCCAACAAACGATCATCTGGAATCACCATTAAAGAAGGCCAACAGTCTTGGTCTCCTTATACTGTGAGATCGCCGAAGAAGTCCAAACAACAGAATCGTCAAGCGTCTGTACATGTTTCGTCCGACGATGCCACTTTGTCTGATGGGTTCGATTCGAGTTTTTCCTTCCTGAAGTTTTCTAAATCTAGTCCAAAAGCGAAGTCAAAACCATCTCCAGATGTTGAACTTCCCTCCTCTCAACCAGAATCGCCATCTACTCTGGTAAACCCTTTATCTTCTACTGATTTACCGAATAATTTCTTTAGAGGTCAGAGTTTTGAAGCCCGCTTCAAAACTTCTATTGTTACAAAATAGTTTGTCTATGAAAAAATCATGGATTTATTCTATTTCAAAAATTCCTCTTTAGAAAATCTTTTCACTTCTTGTGGTATGTTTGCTATGCTTTTTCCCCCAACTAAAGCGTATCCTCGGTTGGTACAACAATTTTATACAAATCTGGAATGTAATGGGGATTGTTACACATCTTTTGTGAAGGGAAAATCTTTATTTTTCATAGTTGTTGATTTTGAAAGTATTTTCAATATTCCATCTTCTGGTCTTTGTCCTTTTTACTTTAAAGGGTGCAGCTAACATCCCTTTTCCTCCTCTTGAGCAACTTTGCACTGTTATGAATGATTCTTCCTTTATTACTCTGTTCATGCCTAAGACTATTGATGTGTGTCCAACTGCATGTGTTTTGCATAAGTTGATACGCTACAATCTGTTTCCACGAGTTGGTGGTGGAGCAGATTTTACCTATTAAGATCTTGTGGTTGTTGCTATGATTTTAAAAGGTGTTACTTTTAATTACTCTCTCATGATGTTATCTCATATGCTGAGTTGCATTCGTCAAGTTAAGAAGTGTCTTCCATATTTGTTATTTCTTACTAAAATGTTTCAACATTTTAAAAATTTTCTCGATGATGAAATTGTGGTTTCACATAATGAGTTCATTGATTCTGCAAATCTAAAACAGTCTCATATTTCTTTTGTTGATGGTTTGTTTGTCCAAATTGTTGATCCTCCTCCTATTTCACCTAGTTATGTTTCTCCTGATATGTCATCTGATACTCCTACTTCATCCACTCTTCCCAGTTCCTCAGTTTCATCTCCTGAAGTGGTCAATTTATTGACTCAAATTCTTAAGAACCAAGAGTCTATGCGTAATGATATCATTGATATTAAACAAAGGCTTATGGTTTTGGAGAAAGGCAAATTGCCCATTCAGGCTGATGATTTAAAATAATTTTTCTCACAAATAGAAGATGAGTTTATCGATCTACAGGCTGGTTTTGAGTTACAAATGGTAGCAATGCTTGAAGCTCTTCAAAGAAAAATTAACAGGAACTCTTGTCAATTGAGTTAAAAGCTTAAGTTTGTTAGTTATCAGATTGGGGATTTGCTGATTTTATGGCTGTACGTCTAAATGATGTTGGTCGGAAGTTAAATTTTGACAGGATGTTGATAAGTGGATTTCATATCCACGAATCGATGTACATTTCAAGCTTAAAATCATGATTTGCATGACGATTGCAATTCTAGGCTATGTGAAGGGTGTTCATCACTATTCTTCTCTTTAGTCTTTTATTTGTAATTGCAAGGATGTTTTCTTTAGATTATTCAGTTTTTATGTCATTCGTTATGAACTAATTCGCTTATTAGGCTTATGATGGATCCTTGGGTGAAACGATGATTTTATAATTTTGATTTCCAGTTTAATAAAGTATTTTAAGTTTATCTATATTAACTTGAGCATGAATTTGTGAATTGCTTGATCAACAATTCTTTTTGGATTTGTATGGAATCGAGAGAGGATATTCAAATCTAGACTTAGTTAATATAGCATGTGTCATGAATTTTGTGAATAACAGATTCTTGATTATTGTTAAGGTAGAGATATGCTTGACATTGCATGTAATCGGATAGAGAACTTAATCTTAAACTTTCTTTAATTTCAGTTCACATAGAGATATAGTGAGTTGGTTGATTAAGGTGTTTAACTTATTTCTATCTAAATTGTGGATTTGAGTTAATACGGTATTAGTGCATCGAGAGGTGGCTAGTACTACATTTTTGTTCTTGATTAATAAATTGGGATATTGAGTTGAATTGAAATAAAGGTTTTAAATCAAAGTAAAGCTTAGGGAGAAATCATAAGTCTAATTCTCCATCAATTGTTTGAAATTCCGGATTTTGATATTTGTGATTGTTTTGTGATAGTTTATTTATTTATTAATTTAGTTTCTATAATTTTAAACCATTGAATTGAATAGTTTAATAGAATTAGGATTAATAGAAAATTGGTAATTGCGAAGTTAAATTTCTTGCTAATTTGTCTTTGTGGGAACGATACTCTACTCCTTACTATATTACTTGTTGACCACGTATACTTGCGTGTTTTGCTTATATAGATTTTACCCAACATATGTACTCTACAATTCCTGAATGGCCTCGATGCAATTGGATGGCTGAGTATGTTGGAGATTTTTTAGACCTTCCTCTGCCAAATGCTACCTTAATTCCTCGTCCCCCCTCGTTTTGCTCATGATTTTTCTTTGGAAGAAAAACTTCACCGTGTTCTACATCATCCTTATTTTACTACTCGTCCTCTAAACGTGTTACATGTTGATGATATTGATTGAAGACCTTTTTTCATGATGACAAAGGGGGAGACAACACTGGACGCACGCTAGAAGAGGTTGTTGTTGTTGCTTGGAAGGATTTACTGCTGGTTGATATTTTAATATTTTATGTTGTTTGTGGTTTGTTTTAAAATGATTAGTTGGCACCAACACTGTTTAAGATTTTAAGTTTCTGTTTTGGTTTGTTTTGAACGATTGGTTGGCACCAGCACTAGAAAATTTGATATTTTGTTGCTGATTGAAGAAGATTTTGTTTATATAGTATTTGTTAAAAAGCTAACAATTTTGCAGGTTGAATTATGCCTAAACAAAAGGCATGATGATAATCACTTTTGATTGTTGAATATTTTTTATTCTATCCTGAAATTTTAAATATGCATGAATTTATGGGGAGTTACAATTTTTGGTGTTGTCATCATCAAAAAGAGGGAGAATGTTGACTTGTTAATATTCTAACCTTATTATTTTGATGACGACTTGATATTTTGTACTAAACTGTTTATTGTGAAATTTCAGGTAGTTGCTAAAAGGATCATTGTTGAAAGACTTTGAAGACTTGTGTTCTAAGAAAATAATGTAAGGTCATTATAAATATTTAATTTTTCAATACAAGGCTCTATGACATTTTATGTGTGCATTTAACATGATTAAATATTTATGCATGCTTAAAAAATAAAATAATAATTGTTTCTTAGTGTCCGAAAATTGCAAAATTAGTTGTTAACACATATGGGTACTTTTATGGAGAAATTCTATTGTTACTTAGACATCTAAGAGTATTCTAAGTGAGACAATCTTATATGTATATACACGTGTTAAAATCTTTTATATGAATTTATTGTATAATGCATATCTTTTATTGTGCTCCTTGGAAGTTGTTGAGTTTGTCACTGCAGGATAATGATTACATTCAAATAAGGGGGTTACTTGAATAGGCCTCGAAAATCACATATCATGGGAAGTTGATTGAAGATACACTTTCTCATAGTTACGAAACTAACACTCCTATACTTGATTATTTCAAAAGCAGTATTATCTCTTCTTTATTTTTGGAAGTGATATATCTTATAAAGAGAGTATTACTTGTGGCGGCAGATTTAAAAGTCATGATTGCTATAGGAGACTTGGTATTAAAAGAAGTCAAAGCTTGAGATATACATAAAATAATATTTATCTTAATGGATTACCTTTGAAAAAAGTCTAACAAACATCTGTTCTTATAACCAAAGATATGTTGGATTATCCTTCTGATTAATTCTCAAACGAGAATAAATTAGATTTTATACAACGGAACTTTATATGCAACGGTAATATTTTGGGCTATAAAGAGAACTGAAATATCAGTGCTATAGAACAACACTTGAATTAATCTTTGCACTAATACACTTAAATATATTCTATCATTTTCGGTGCAAACTTACAAGCTGCTGTGTAAATATATTGATACTATTTTCAACAAGTTTTCGTGAGCTTATAATTGTTGATATCTCTTTTACTCTTTGATCATTGCATACATTAGTTGAGCCTTGCATTGTTAAATTGTTTATTTGCTTTGATCATTAGACCTCTATATTTGTAATCTAATATTTTTTTAGACTAAGTGTTGTCTAAAGAAATTTAATCCTGGTGGATTAAGGTTTGTTTACAAACAGGTTCAAGGAAGCATACGTGCTTAAGGGGTGCATTGGTGTACAAGGAGAAAAAAATGCTCAAGAGAATTATTGTAATTCAAATTTTGATAGAATCTGTTTTGTAACAAGAGTCTGATTTAAAGAAATAAAGTGAGTCTCCAATACTAGTTGGTATTGGACGCGGACTAGACTATTATTATAGAGGGTAATAGCTGAAACACGTAAAAAATCTTGGTGTTGATTTTATTACTTACTTTACTTTAATTACTCCCAAAAGCTAGTTAATTATCTTAATAATTAAAATTTGAATATTTGCATTATCTTGAGATAATTCACTAACACCAAGTAATTTCACTAAGTTACAAATTCAGCAGGATATTTTCTTAAAATAAACAAATAATTCTAGAGGGTATATATTAATCCAAATAAGTCGCATTCATTAATATAAAAAGTTTGAATTTAGTTGTTTGTTTTAAAATTTAAAAATTGGTCATAGTTTGTTCCCAAATTTATTCAACCCCCTTCTAAGTGTGCCTTATCTGAATTTCAGTAGAGTCTATCTTCAATTCCACCTTGAGGACAAGGTGGTTATCAACAGACGGGGTAATGGTACATAATTAATTTAGACCAACTTGGTGGTCATAGATGCTAAAGTAGAATGCTACCTTATTGTTGAAATTGTGGTCAGTAAAATGCTTGATATGAGAGGGAGCATATGCATAGTGCTGGAGGACAGAGGAGAACCTCTCTTGTCAAGTGCAGCAAGTAAGAGGCATGTTCAACTTTTGAGGGTTACTGCCGAGGAAGCCTACAGCCAAACATAGAAGATCTCGTTGGTTTCACGAATTCAACCAAAGGGAAAGGATTTGAAGGATTCTTTGCCAACATTTCCAGACGTAGAGGCACTTTCATGTATTGAGAGACAGTTGGGTCGTCCACTTGATTCTATATACTCGTCAATATCTGCAACTTCGATTGCTATAGCCAGTCTAGGCTAAAGTTTATGAGGCTCAGTTGAAGTACTATCGGCAGATTGTTGATGTGAAGGTGCAACGACCTGGAATTAAAGAAGCTATAGGACTAGACTTTCACCTGATAAGAGGTCTAGGACACCTCATAAATAAATACGTTGACATAATTTTCAGTGGCGTTGTTTCTCCTATAGATGAATTTGCTCATAGAGTTTATCAAATGCTCAATTATGTGCAGGAGGGACAGAATGCAAGGAGATATAGAAAGTTGTATGCCGACAAAGCAGATGTCCTTATACCAGACATCTTCTGGGATTACACCAGTGCAAAAGTTTTGACATTGGAATGGGTTGAATGTGTTAAATTAAATGAGTAAGTAGTCATCGAGAGCCAAGGGTTGAAAGTGTTGGATCTGGTGAACACTGGTATCCAGTGCAGTCTAAGATAACTTGGTATGTGTATTTCCATATGGATCCTCATCCTGGAAATCTCTCGACGACACCCAATGGAAAGCTTGCCTTTCTTAATTTTGGAATGATGAGTGAGACTCCTGAAGAAGCAAGATCTGCTATCAATGGTCATACCGTTTACATGGTTAATTGGAACTACGAAGCTATGGCTTGTGATTACTATACATTAAATTTTTTGCCCCCTGATGTCTTTGATGGTGCACTATTGAGAAATGAGGCTCACACAAATACACTAAGATAAATACAAATACACTATTTTATGAGATATAAAATAATAACACCAGAAATTTACGTGGAAACCCAACTAGGAAAAACCACGGGGAGAGATCTCAGAAATTCACTATAAAAATAAAATGGAGATTACAAACTCTAAACTGAGAAATAAACTAACTATTTATTTCTCTCTACACCCTCACTCTCAGAATGCTCTAACTGAGCTTCTCACTTTCTAACTCTCTTTGCTTCTCTAAGCTTCTTGTTGTCGTGGTGTGTTAAAATGAGGAGCCCAAGCTCCTTTTTATAGGAGAAATCTGGAGAGTAGAACAGGAAATGGGGAAGGCTAAATTCCAAAGTCTGAGAAGAAGAGAATTTGGGGAAGGCTAATGCAAGACAACTTTCAACAATCTCTACCTTCACTTGTATTTTTCAAATATTGTGAACTTTTTCGTGTCTATGAATCTATCACTCTCCCTGGATACCCCACCACGAACTCAACATTCGACAAAATGAATCAAGTCCAAGAAGTGCTTGAACTTTTCTGTTGTAACTGACTTTGTGAGCATATCTCCGGCATTCTCTTTTGTGTGAACTTTGAGAACTGCAATGTCACCATTGTTCAGCCACTCATGAATCTTGTGATACCGAACATCTTTATGTTTGGTCCTGGCATGGAACACCTGGTTCTTTGCTAAATGAATTGCACTTTTATGTCTATGTGATTTACAAATAATTAGGGTTTAAGCCCAATTTCTCAATTAACTACGAATGGTGCTTCGGTATAAGTCTATCCTAAGCACAAATCATACATCTTATCATAATGTAGAATATACATTCATAATCTAATAAGATCAGATCTAAATCCATACTTCGTCTCTCAAGTCCATATGGATTATCACAGTAATTGATGGCCAATCAACTAAGCAAATAAGCATGAATTTAATTAGACAATCCCATAGCAATCAATAAAGCTAACAAGGAAATATATCAGAACAAACTAATCCATATAATCTATTGCAATCTCAGAATAGAGTTTAAATCATAACTGAATCAAATCTACCATTCACATATTGAATAAACATCATCAATACAATTAGGAATCAAAGAAAGAACAAGAGTAGAGAATTGGAGTGCAAATGTTTTTTCTTGATCCACTATTGAATCTCTAATGCCTTCCAAATGCTTCAAGTCTTCAATATAATCAAATCTAGAAAGTAACTACACTAATCTACACTAATCTATTATTGAAATTAAAGAGAGAAAGAAAACCGTAGTTCCTTCATCCCCCAAGGGGTGGAATACGTTTACATACTGATAATAAGTCTAATTAAATAACAGTTTGAGTCGTAACATCCTTCTCCAAGCAGTAAGCCTATTCGATAGCTCAAATAAAAGTCAACTGCCGAATTAAGACTAGCATACCATTGCTACCGTGATAAGCCTTGGATAGGCGCAAATCGCACTGTGCAGAGATCTCGGCAGATGTCCGCGCAATTGCTACCAGGTCACGGACGCAGCAATGCACTGCAGCATCACCGGGCCCGCTTATTCTCACCGCAATCTTCTGCTACATTATAGGCTTAAGGTACTTCACTCCAAATCTTCATTCCAACCTCTAGCAATATGCTCAGCTCCATTTTCCTTTCTATCATCAATTCATCATAGCCATGAGCACATCTTAGCTCTAATAACACCGAGAGAGTTCCCAATATTGAAACTACAAAACAAAGCACAAATGCATAAAAATCTACACAATAAAATGAGTTTAAGGTACAAATTCAAGTCAGTTAATATCTAGATAAGTGGTTATAAAACCACTTATCAAATACCCCTGTTGCCTCCTTTTTAGTCTTACCAAAAGGACTCTAACTCATTCAAGCATACATGGGTCAACAAGTAGTACAAAGTAAGAAAATGATCGATCCACAGAGAAAGGTTTTAAAATTTAATTATTATACATCAATTGTATCACTATCTTTATATGCTTAAACAAATACTCACAATTTTAACGTAATCTAAATTCAAATAATGAATAAAAGAATAATACTAGAATAATGAATCAAATTTGGAAAGAATGGGATTCTAACTTCATTTCATACTTCATCTAAATATTACCATCATGCAAAATTATACATTTATCATGGAAAATTAGCTAAGAGCACCAAAAGTAGACATAATCATTTTTCAATGAATTATGACCTGTTTACATAACATCCACATTGTGAAAGAAATCATGTAATCGACAATAATGCCAAAATCACTATATTCCTATGTGAAATTGTACCCACTAATGAATTGAAGTACATGCTCTTATATTACTATATATGGTGAAATAATATATTTCTATCTGATTCACGAAATATAAAGCTAAACATTTCAGCCTCATAAACGCATGCTATCATGATTATACCCATACTCATATGTCATTTTTCAATTCCATATAAGTACACATGGTGAATGGTGATCAAACATTCATGCAATACACTCAATCGTGATAGATAATCCAAAAATATACATATAACCAAACAATCAGGTAATTAACTATAGATTACATATCAAATTCCGTTAAAATCCCATAATGGAGTTTAGTTCATTTCTGAACCAAAAGCCATTATGAGATTGTAGTAACACATGGAAATTAAATAACACAATTGAGAGAGAAGAGAGAATTGATTAAATCCAATTGCAGGATTCTGTCCAAAATGCTATTCCAAATCACCCCTGATCTCCTGAAGATAAAAATATAATTTATTTCTAATAACCTAAAATGAGAGAGAGACAACTGTACTGATCAAAGCTCCAAACTCTCTCTTTTTAATTTAGAACCCTTATTTTCTCTAATGTAAAAACTGATGAAAACTATTCTAATCCACGTCTGGTACCACCCATAATAGTTTAGATAAGCTCAAGCGCTTCAAATTTAAAATTTAAGTCAACAACAACTTTAGAGGACTCGTATGGTCATGTGAGATCCCAAAGACAAAATCTAAGCGAGAGAGCGCGCGTGAGATTTAACTTATTCAACATGCTGCTACCTCTTCTACGTGTTCTTCAGATATCAAGTTCTTACTGTTGTTTTTGTTTGTTATATCTTTGCTTGTTTGTTGGTCCTTCAACCATGCTTAGCTCCTTGTCTACACATGTTCCACTTGCCATGCCTTAGCTAGCCTCATACCACCTTGCCAATGCCAAACTATGCTATTTCCTGCATTTCCATACCATAGGAGTTCTAATTACGAGTTATGCAAAATAAACATAAAATGCACTAAAAACATACTAAAATGTACTTGAGATGAGCATAATTCTCGTGAATTGATATCCAATAAGTAGGTATAAAACCTACTTATCAAATACCCCCAAACTTGAACTATTGTTTGCCCTCAATCAATGCATACGACATTAAACAATGAAATGCAACTACATGATATGCAACTAGATTACGATGCAAATGAATCCCACAATTTTCCAGCTAAAATAGAATTCCAATCCAATATGTCTCAGCGAATTATCCAGATTCAAGAATAAAAGTTCAAACTGAGCTATAGACATAATATCCTACAATCAAATAACCCATACTTGCTATAAAGATGTTGTGTGTGTGTAGTGTTCACCAAAACTTGACTAAGTTAAAGAATTTACATATTAAACAGCTCAAAACAGATAATTGCAATCTAAATCAAGATCCATGTATACTAATGCAACAAAAACTATTCTAGCATATCAATACAAACTAAGGTTCAACAATGGGTTTAAACTGCTTTATTTTTACTCACGAGGGCGATTTTCGCTCTTTTCCGCGGTGTTTATTGCTATTATTTCTTTTTTAATCACATGGTTGTGCAATGCCTCATTCCATTAGGCTAACAATGTTACCCCTTAGCGAGCTTTCAACCAACGACTCCTAGACCATAAAAGACCTTAGGGCGCTAGGTGTAAAGGCAATCCCCTCGGGCGTACTTGCTCAAGTAACAAAGGCCCCGAAACAAGACTAACCATGGTAGTTTTATTCTTTTATCTTTTTTTTAAAAATAAGCATACCCATGTGTTCCCAAAGCTTGATTATCAATGTTTTCATAGTGTAAGTCCATTTTCCACACAATTCTATTTTTAAAAAAACCACATTCTATCAAGCAATAAAACACATAACTCTTATACCTAAAAGCATTTGTGAACACTTTAGTGCAAACCGAAAGCATCTAGACAACATCAATAGATTACATCATGTAAAACATTATATCTAAGCTCATGTTATCCATTAAACTCAACAATCCTTTAAAATTCAGTTTGATCATTGGCTAGACTTCCACAAAGCTAGAAATGCGAGACATGCAACTAAGCATATACTAACACATATAATAATAACTAAAAACAAAAAAAAATTCTGCAATTATTACCTAACACATAACATCCAAAAATAAACATGCACAATTTAAACGAACATGCAACTACAATTTAAACTAACATGCAACTACCCTACTACCCAATATCCCCAAACTTAAAATATTCAGTGTCCCATTGAATGAAGGTATAGGGTTAGAAGAACTACTCTACTGATCAGCTGCACCACCCTCTTCGGGTGGTGAATCCGGTGGTGGAAATGGCACGGCTGTCCCAAATTGTGGCCACTCGAGCATCGTACCCTGCTGTGTAAATGCCTCTGCTAGAGACCTCGTCAAACTATTAGCAAATGCTATAAAGTTGTCGTGCATAGCGTCGACCTTCCTCTCCAACCTTCGGAGATGTCGATCGTCAGTAGTAGCAGTGGCTTGAGTTGACGTGCCTGCTTCATTTGTCCCTAATGGCTGCTGTGATGGCGTAGATGACGCGGGTCGGAGGATGAAACCTATACCCCTTGGGAGTGGGGTACCTTTTGCCCAATCTTCAAAATTTTCTATCGTGGCGTAGGTGATATCCTGACTTGAGAATTGCAGCTGCTCATCAGACCACCTAACTCCTGCTTTAGCACACAAATGAGCCACAATCGAGGCATGTGATATACTTCCCGTAGTGCTCCCCCGCATATAAAGTAACATGTTCTGATTGATTAGATGACCAATATCAATGTATTTCCCTTTAAAAATTCCCCAAAGAATGATGGCTCTCTTAGTTGTAATCTCAATTTGATGGGATGACGACATGAGTTTTGCACAAATTAAGAGATTCCACGCCTTAGCATAATAGTTGAGAGTGGAAGCTGGGAAGGTCTTAGGCTGATTGGTGCCGGGCGTGAAAGTCCATTGTGTACCCGGTATACACAAATCAGTGATAACCTCACCTAAATTTGTCTCCAGTCATTCTGTGATGCCCCCAAAATAGGTATACATCACCCATCTTGGATCGCCAGAAAATACACTACTGACAACTCCATTTATACAACTGTCGGGCAAAATATGACCACAATTAAACTGTGAGTTTTAATACAAATATATGTAACTCTCATGGTGCCTCGACCACAACACCTTACAATGGTACCTTACATAAAGGTACAGTCAATAACTATTTTAGAAATTAAAATATTTGGAAAATGCTCAAGGAAACCTTCGTATATGGGATACCATACGTCTAAGTTATAATAGATATCATATGTCCACAGATTTATCCTTAGTTGACCCAATAGTCCCCAAAGAAAAACGAGAAGATTACTATCATGTTCTTTCCAATGGTGAGCCTTCTCTTGACATATAATTATCTCCATTATCTCCAATTGAGAATTATATTTCAACCAAATTCCAAGATTATATAGGTAGTGCTCATAGATATAATCAGCAAGTGCATGTGCACAACCCTGTCTTATGATAACATGAAGTCATCTGTCATTAGACATCTTGTATGATAGTGGCAAAACACCCTTCCAAAGTTGGGTTCACCTCACCCTATTTGGTTCATCAAAATCAACGGTTAAAATAATGTATAAAATACGACACACTTATCTAAAATTCTTAATAAAATTATTTCTATACTGTTTTAGGGGAAACCTCAACAACTATAGAGACCATCGTTCTATTCTCCTATTACCCCCGCTCGACCTAGCTACACTCTTATTACCTGAAAGGAATTGTGAAGCAAAAGGGTGAGCACAACTAGCCCAGTAAAGAATGTCATGACTAAAGATAATTAAATTATCAATAGCCTTCGTCAATAATAAATCAGAGATTTAGAACATATGGTAGATTATAAAACTTTTCAACCATAGTTGCAGCGGAACGAGCAATCCATTAAAAGAGTCAAATAGACCATAACGTCTATTATCTTCTCCATGTTAAAAGTCCACCAACAATGTTTTATCCTGGTAACATCAATCAACAATTCTTGTTCACAATCATGTGAATAACTCATAATCATAATTGTGGTCCTAAATTCCTCTTCGCACCCAGGACGAAGATACTTTTCATTACCTGTCTTTACCTGAAACATCAAAGATCATGGTTATACTAAATCATAGTTTCTGTTCATAATCATACTAATAAATTCATCTTTGCACTACGGGCCAAAGATATTCATTAATAGTTCATCCTTACACTACAGGCCAAAGACATACAACTGTATTTTAGAAGAGTCAAGTAAAGCATGATATCTACTATATTCTACGAATTAAAAGTTTATTATCAATATTTTATCGCTAAGACTCAACACAATAAATAATCCACATCACCGAATTATCCATGCACTACAGGCCAAGGATATTCATTAGTATCACGACCACGAATTATCCATGCACTATGGGCCAAGGATAATCGTGGTTTCATCAACGGTCATGATCACGGTATAAAATAATTCATCTTTTCACCCTTGGCCGAAGAGAACCCATGGTCATGATCATATCAAAAATTGTCCATCAATGCACTACGGGCCAATTCGGACTTTTACCACATCATTTGCAACATTACGGTCATGATTATACCGAATGATTCCTGGTCATAATCATACCAATCAACAGTCCATCTATGCACGTAAGCCAAAGATGACTTTCATCACAATATAAGAATGAGGATGATGACAATGATATAAGCATTAATCAAACGAAATCAAGGATAAATATTAAAGACTTTAAATTTATCCAGAGTTTAAAAATATCCAAATTGTCAACATGATAATGTTTTGTGGAGTAAAATTCAAGAATAATATTCATGTATCAAAAATAATTTGGACAGAAAAGAAATATATGTTTCAGGTTAATAGTACTTCGTGAATAGTACCCCGGCATGAAAAGTGCCCCAAGTACCCGGGTGAATAATATTCTAGTAAATAATAATCGGGTGAATAGTAACCCATGCATAGTAACTTATGAATAGTACTTTGGCATGAAAAGTGTCTCGAATACCCGAGTGAATAATATTCAAGTGAATAGTAACCATGTGAATAGTAACCCGTGTCAGGATTAAGTATGTGAACGATATTCCTATTTAAATATGATTTGATTATGATATATATATATATGAATGAATAATATGCAAGTATGCTTGCATTAAGAAAAGCTGTATAGTCCTTTGATAGACAATAGAAACATGTGTATAAGGACTTAGAATGAATTGATCAAGTATGTTAGGTTGATCCTACATAAGCAAAACAGCTTTGTAAAGTTCTTAAAAAGAAGTGATGTACAAGGACTATAAATATAGAAAGATCAAGCATGTTAGGTTGATCTTATGATGTAATAGATAGGCTTATCTGATCGTCGAGCACTGCACCAGAAATCGTTGTCTGCCAGGAGAGTCAATGAGAACTCGAGAGCTATCGAGGCAGAATTGTAGTCTGCAAGATAGTAGATCTCAGAGTTCGTAGACTGCCAGGAGAGACGAGGAAGGATCATAGTGTGTCAAGTAGAACTTCCTCAGGACCGAAGTCTGCTGAGGAAGTCAGGTTCAGAATTGTAGAGACAGCCTTCCTACGAGCCGACCGAACATCTGCCCAAGCCAAGTCAGAAACGTAGACAACACTCGGAGTCGTAGAGTCTACTGATGCCGAAGCCAAGTCAAGGATCATAGACTACACTTTGAGTCGTAGAGTCTATTGATAACATGCAGAGATCGTAATCGAGCAATATCCGATGAAGACATCGAGCACACAGACAAAAATCGTAGAGTGTCAAGATCTGATCCCGAAGTCGTAGTATCTGCAAAGCCGAAGCTGAATCGTAGAGTGCAGAACTACGACCTCGACAGAATGTGCTCACAATTCCAAGGCAGAATCGTAGAGCAAATACGATTCTCAACTAATGAGCACTCCCAGAATATTCAAAGGAATAAAGCCTCTAGTTGGCACTGCAAAGATACATCCCACCTGAAGGGAACCAGAGAGCACTCAACAAGTGGCATACAAGCTAATCAGAAGATCTAAACACCAACCCAATCAGCATCAAGATTGAGTTGTGAAGCCATTCGAGATGAAGTCTTCCACAAGGAGATCAGAAGAAGACTTCAATGAATCGACTAAGGAAAGTCGACCAAGTGCGATGATCTGTCAAGTGAACAGAAGACAACGATCTTGGAAGCAACCGAGATCGTAGTATTTGCCAAACAAAGAAAGAACTGATGGAAAGTGAACCGAGATAGTGGTTAGTCTCTGAAGAACAAGGCTAAAGTGATTAAGCATAGGGTCAGTCCATTGATGATAAGTGAACGGGAGATCACAAGGAGAAAGCGAGCTGGACGTGCCACAAATCTGAAGTGTCTTGCTATTCAGAGGGGATCAGAGCAAGGAGTTAGGCCATCAGTCTCTGAGAACAGTCGAAGTAAACAGAAGTGTTGAAGCACTGCACAATAGAAGGAATAGGTGTTCTGCGTTGGAGATCCAATCAATACTCTTCAAGATCGTAGTGTTAACTCTACCAGTCAATGAGCAACACTCAACAAGACACTACGATCAGGTCCTCGAAGACATGCATCAGAATCATAGAGTTCGAATAGCTGAAGACTGAAGCATTGGCAATGGTTCAATCTGAAGGGTAATATTCAGAGAAGTGCTTATTGAGAGCATTGATGCAAAAGGACAACCTTTGATCAAGAAATCAGAAGGAGGAAATAAAGTCTTCAACCTGCCCAAGACATTAAAGTGACATCTCTGATGGGTAAGTGAAACAATAGACTGCAATGTTAGATAAAGTATGACATGTCACATCAGCAGTCTACCTCTGTCAACCCGAGATCTGTGAAGATATTTGAATAGCCTTCAATGGCTACTTTCCAACGGAAGGATTGGGAAGGATTATAAATCAGGAAGAGCTTCAAAGATCAAAGGTTGCTGGAGTTGCCGAGTTTGGAGAAACGGTGGACTGAAGGCTCACTCTACGATCTACCAAGAACACTTAGAGTCAGACAAAGAAAGAAGTAGAAGTGAGAGTTCTACTACTAGAAGAGTGTTCTGAACTGCCGAGAGAAAGAAGAGCATCATGTCATCTTGGTGTCCATCATAGGAAGACTCTAAGTACCATAGAGAAGAGCTCACAGTCATCTTAGCAAGTCCATCATGAGAAGACGTCAATTATCAAGAAGGGAGATCACAAACGTCATCATGGTGGCAAGCATGAGAAAGTTTCTAAGTACCTAGCAGAAGAGCTTACAGTCATCTTAGAAACCCATCATGTGTAACCATCATGTATCAAGAGGAACGATCTTCAAGGCAGTCATCCGAAGTGGTTGAGCAACTGAAGAAGCTAAGCATCATGCAACACTCAACTGCACTTCAAGGATGATCGCACAAAGCTGCTAAGTACATAAGATGTTCAGAGCATGAAGAAATCTTAGCAGCTCAGCATAAACTCCAATAAACAAACAAACAAACAAATAACTCAGAAGCTAGGGCCTGAGGGGTCCATGTCCAGAGGGACTAAATGAAGTTCCAAGCCTTCTGGGCTTGAAGAGTTCCTAGGGAATTAAAGGAGTTCCAAGGCCGCTGGCCTTGAAGAGTTCTAAGTGAACTGAAGTCCCAAGGCTGCTGGCCTTGAAGGAATCTTAGTGATTCAGGGTGCTGCCCTTCCTTAGTGGAAATCCTGTTAGTTGAAAGCAGAAGAGTGGATTAGGAGCTTGAGTCTCTGAACCACTTAAAACCCCTTGTGTCTTTTACATTATGTACTATAATTGCTATAACTGCTATGTATGGTTTAACTGCTTACAATCAAACTAACTCTACGAACAATGTATGTATGATTATGAATATATCAATGAAGGGGATCTTTTACTTATTCCATTGTGTGCTTGAAAAAGATTCTTATGTTTGTCATCCGCTAATGTAATAGCAATACAAAATAAAAGAGAAAAAAGTATTTAAAATTAAAAGGATCTATTCAACCCTAACCCCCCTTCTAGATCTATGTGTTCATCGAACTAACAATTGGTATCAAAGTAGGTTCTCATGCTATATTCAAAAGCTAATCGCTTTGAGTCTGATCCCAGGCACAAACATTGTTCTAAACTTAGTTTAGTAATAAGTAACTTGTTATATGCAGATGATCTCACACGGTGGAAATATTGTGTATAGGTAAATGTGTATATACACCTGAAGCTGCTCAGATCGGTCCATATTCTCTATTATTACATCAACAAGACCAATCCTTGCCTGCAGTCAATCTTGTAGTCTGGAGACCAGACGAGAAAGCTCAAGAGACATCAATGACAAAGAGTCAAGCATCCACCAGCCTGAAAGATGAAGAGGCCATGCATGCTAAGAAATGCCTATCAAGAGAAGAAATAAGATCTTCTCAAACTTATGTTTGGCCAACGAACAGCTGGGTGCAAACTTTGTAAACTAAAGGATGTTAAAGATTTTAATGCTGAGATTCTCTTGGCCTACAACTTCAAGATCACGACTGATTGATTAAAGGTTAACAAGAGCAATAAGATGTCAGGGGCAAATGTGAAGTTATGCACATCAATGCCTAAGCTCAGTATATCTAAGATAAATGACTGTTAAGAGACTAACAGTAAAAAGGTACGGTTCCTCACTATTATACATGTGTACATCATCAATGCACCTTCTTATGAACCATAACAGTATTCTGTCAAGAAATCATAATCTACCTAAAAAGGTGAAGAGAGAAAGTACCCTAAGGATGGAAACTCAAATGTCTATAAACTTTCACTCCATCCAAGTTTTAGGTTGAAGATGACACCTTGAAGGAAACTTGAAATGGGTCATAAGAGCATCACAGGCTAAATTAATTCTATGTGAAGTAATCCTTGCTGGTGGGTTAGTATGTATGTACAAATCCTAACTCTAAGTGTTTGATAACACACAGAGTATGATCAGTTCTAAAAGAGTATCTTGAAGATATGTAGAAACTGATCACCTCCATAAATCAACTAGATACTCCTAAATCGTAGAGTTGATTCTCACTCTATGAACAATTAAACATTGTGAACATAACCTAGCAAATGATGAAACCATCATAGATAAAGAGTGTGTTATTAAATGTCAAACCATACACACACTCACCTTCATGCATATCAAAATGTATTATCTAAAACTAGTTTTATGCATGAATATGTTGTTGGTGATAAATGTGATGATTATCCAAATATAAGAGGAATATGGGTTTAGAAAACTAACCTAGCAGGACCCATTTAATTATGGGTACCAAAAATAGAAATATATTTAAACTGCAGTACCGTACTCCGTGCAATCGACCACACTAAGGAATGCTGAAGCAGGAGACTTCAGTCAAGAAGACTCAACCAGCAGAAGGCTAAGGACTGCACAGAAGTGATTCTGATAAAATTTCTATATGTCCAAGCCTGTCCTTGAAGACCCATTGAGCTAACCTGAGTAAAGCTCACATGGTTGCATATCTGTATATGGGAACAGGCCATGCAACCAAAGATGAAGAAGGTCCTATATGCTCAAATCAAGAAAGGCATGCTATATAAGAAGAATCCTCGAGGGAGCTCACAACAGAGGATCATTGAGCTTAAGTCAAGAGGAAGTCATTACGGGAGTAGAACTTCACACTCACAAGACTGACAAATAAGACTACGTTCGTAGTGCTGTTAAAAGATCGTAGAGTGATCAGTCTTGAAAATATCCATGTCCACGATACAAGGAGATCTAAGTGATAATTGCGATTCCAGTCAGAAGGAGATATGCGAAGCTTCCTTCAAATAAACCTAAAATAAAAGGAATCACATCTATCTGGAAAGACAGCATCAACCATGGGAGCAACGATCTGTTGAGAAACAAAAGCACTGAGCTATACTATGAAGAAATGTACCAACTATAGAGTCCCAAAACTTTGTGGCTGATGAACCAAAATGAAGACCCATAGTCAGTAGAATCGTCTCAAAACGTACTATTGATAACCTTTCAGCCACCCAACTCAAAATTGTGGAGTGCCTACGATTAAACATCTGATCGCAGTGTAGAAGCAGGAGGACACCACGATTTTAGCAAATGCAATTGTCCAAAGTTGGTAGAGGACCTCCCCACCAGAAAAGGTCAAATGAGATATCATTGCAAATCACTTCTAAAGTATTTCATCTGGGAAGCGCCTCAGGGACAAACCTGACCCTTAGCTCACTCTAAGAGGTTGGCCATTCCTGAGCTACCTTAACCCAGTAGAATTGCTTGATCAAATTCATCTCAAGGACTAAGTCAGTTAACGATCGTAGAGTCAAGGTTTAAGAGAACTCCACGATCGTAGTGCAACCTCAGCGATCGTAGAAGACAACTCGACGATCGTAGTCCTACCAAAGGGTACTCCAGTTCACAAGGAGCTTGGAAAATGAGACTATTTCTCAACTATTCAAAATGAGGAGATAAGTTCGAATATATCAGTGATCAAACAATGTTGCATCAAAATGAGGATAGAAGTCAAATCCATCCACTGCAGCATCTCTCAAAATTTGATCGTTGAAGTCAACAAAGGAAATCGTAGAGTCCATAGCTGCCTTACCATGCTACTCTACGAATCAAAAGGTCAACGGTCAAAGCCACGTCGTTTAAACGTCTACTCTTCTAAAAAGAAATATCTAACTGAAAAGTTATGGGGAGTTACAGCTCATTACTGGGCATTATTCAACCAATGGTTGGTTGACACATCACTGGTTATGCAGAGTTGGAAGGAACTGCCATAAAGACAATTTCAAATCTGCAGACAGTTATCAGAAGCTATCGAACCTTTCTCCCTCCCATTTTTAAACCCTAAAATCCTCTCAAGAGCCAGAACAGATTAACACTCCAGAGCTTTATCAAATCACAACCATCCATCTCTTATAAACCTCTTTGAATCAAATACCCACATTCTTTGAACTACTCAAATGGAAAACTGGCGAGTAATCACTTGCATTCAGCTCGGAACCAAGTCGTTTGAGAAATCCAAAAAGAATTTCAGAGACATTCTCAAACTTGTGAAGAAAGCTGGATTCTCAGAATGCCTTGAGGCTAGCACTCGAGTTCTACTCAAATGCCTCCATAAACTCAGGAACCCTTTCTACCAAGGTCAAAGGTCAGTCTCTAAAGCTGAAATCTTCTAACCTCAATCAATGCCTAGGTTTTCCCAACCAAGGACTGAAGAGCCTTGATGATGTTGATACGGAACAAGAAAATGAGATCATGGGGTACCAAAGAAACCCTAGACTGAAAGACATGAAGAAGAAAGAGTTTCCTGAAGAGTACGAGTTCCTTGCTGAAATAGTTAGAAAATGCATACTGTGAAAGGATACTGCATATGACACAGTGCTTGACCAACCGTTGAAGATAATGTCAGCAATAGTTCTGAAGAAGCAAATCAACTTTGGAGCTATCTTGTTCAATCAAATCTCCAAGTGGGTAGAAAAAGCTGAGTTGAAGAAGTCCACCGAAAATCCCCTGACTAAGGTGTTTCATGGTAGACTGCTGAGTATTGTGACGAAGAAGAAGTTAGGAGGGAAGATCAATGATGATGAGGGAGAGCCTTTGAATGTTCACAAAGTGATGTCTCCACAATTATTTATGAATTGGAAGAAGAACCCCAAGGAGAACTGACGACTGATAACTGGGAGCAGCAGCAGGGCCTCTGTAAAGAAGAGGAAGACAGAAGAGGTAGAAAGCTCTGAATCTGATAATCCTGTACCAACAGCAACCACACCAGCCAAAAAGAAATCCAGAGGTGTGAAGAAAACCAAGGCCCCACCAAGGAGTCTCACCTCCAAGGACAAGGATAAAGAAGAAAAAGTCTTAACTGCTAAAACAACAAAAAGAAGAAGTAATAGGTTACTTCAAGGACCATTCAACAAGAAAGCTAAGGTGGAAAACAAACCAGCCTCAGCTTCCCAAAACAGTACATCTGATGAAGAGAAGGACGTAGAGTCAGCAGAAGAAAAGGAGACAGATGTCAAGGCTGAGTCCTCACAGACCAAATCCAGCAGTGAAGGTGAAGCTGGATTAATGAATGAAAATTCAACATCTGCTGATAAAGAGGAATGCTCAAGCCCTGTGGCTAATCGTCAAAGCATTCACTCTAATGATGAAGAAGAAATTCAAGATGACCCAACTACATCCCCAAATGCAACTACCCCAACAAGCCCAGATAATGGGTCAAATGATGCTGATTCTAAAGAAGAAGAACGAGCCCCTTCCAATCCTGAAAGCCCTCAAAATGACTCAAAGGGTGATGAGTTTACAGAAGAAGGGACTGCCCCTGCCAGTGCTGAACCGCGAGGAAGGTTTTCTGTTGAACCAGATGAGTCAGAGTCTGAAGAAGAAGAATAGTCTAACTCTCCCAAAACTGAACCTCCAAGAAGAAGGAAGAGCTACAGACTGCAAGCCAAGTTTGCCTCCAAAAGGAGCAGTGATCAATCAAATGCCATCATTGAATTAAGTGATGATGAGTTTGTATCACAGGAAGAAAGTGCTGAGGATAGGACCAGCAATGAAGAAGATGAATCAGAGGAAGATATTGCTGAAGAAGGTTCTAGGAATGAAATGCAGCAAGATGAATTCACTGCTAGAAGTGATCAATATGGTTCAGGCTCAGAGAAAGAAGAAATGGAGAATGATTCCAATTCTAAAAATCAGGAATCAGAGGAACCAGAACTCTATCTTGTCTTCTCACCAGCAAGATTCAACAGAAGAATAGTGGTGGAAGTCTCAAATGAACTACCCGAAGCTCCACCAGAAAGATGGGTGAACAATGGAAATGAGCAGCTCAAGGTAGTAAGAATGACTACCTTTGACATAGCTAAAAACTGGAACAACATGGAGCTAGACTGCTCGACCATTCTCTACAATCCTGACGACTTGTTGATGAGATGGTTCTTGCAGTGGATGCCATGGCTAAAGGCCCATACTGGAGGAGATGGAAGCTACCTCAGCTGGTGCTACTCTCACTTTCCAAGCATGGAGCTGGTAGCACAAAACTTCCCAAGGATAAAAAGTTTTGCTACAAAGATGATCACAAACCAGCCCCACTTCAAAGTCTATCGACATGCTGGAAATCACTATATCCCCTACGATCGTAGAGTGGACTCTCAAGGAAGAAGGAACATGACAAAGGAGGTGATCGTAGAGAGTCCGTCACTCTCTTGATGAGACTATTCAAATTCAAAATCGAAGCTTCCAATGTTTCAAACACTGCTTATCTCGCATTCCTCATCCTCAACCAAATGAATTGGTACTCAACAATTGTTCGATTCTCCAAGCTTTCAAAAAATCATCCAAGAATGAAAATCGTAGAGTCCAATCTGATGATCAACCCGAAGCTGTTCGACAAGAGGATCAAACTATTTTGGAGCAGGAACTACTGAAGAGTTCTGATGAACTAAGTTAGAAAATATCTCTACTCACTGAAGAGTCACAGAAGGTGACAGCAGCAGGAGATAATTCATTCCAGAACAAACTTCAAGCTACTATGGCTGATGTATCTCTCAAACTCCAAGAGAGAGATAACATCTATCAGAAGGTCATACAAGATCAAAAGGCAGAAGCTCTACGAGTTCAAAAGGCCAATGAAGAGCAGATCCAAGCCCTCTCTAACAAGATTGACGACCTAAAGCAGTCTTTCTCAGTGAAACTTGAGCTAGGCCAACAGGAACCCAAGTTTGAAGTTGCCAACTCCTCCTACCTAATGGAGCAGCTTATGTCCAATATAGAGCAGCTCTCATAAATGATTAATGACAAAAAGGGGGAGAAAAAGAGGCATAAAAAGAGGAAGAGCAAGAGGAGCAAGAGGCACTCAAAGAAGAGCAGAGGGATAGGAGAGAAGAAGTCAAAGAAGCTGACAGTAGAAGAAGAGGCAGAGTCATCATCTGAGGGGGAGCCAAAATATGATGATCACATGATCGCAGAGTCTGAGGGGGAGCATGTTCAGAAAGATGCTAAAGGGGAGCTAAGCAAAGATAGAAGGTCATCTTCCCAGGGGGAGCAAGAGCAAGAAGAACAAACAGATGAATAGCTGATTAACAGACATCCTGGAAACATACAAGGAGCCAAAGAGGTACATTTCTAACTAGTTAGGTATGTTCTGGATCCAGGATGTAAAATGGCTTAATGTATAAATTGCCATATCTTTATAAATGACATTCATGATTTATCTATTTTAGAAATACAGCAGCTCACTGTATATAAGATTCATTCATAACATGCATATGCACTTATTATTTTTGTCATAATCAAATAGGGGGAGATTGTCAGGAATAAGCATGTGAATGATATTCCTATTACATATGATTTGATTATGATATATATATATATGAATGAATAATATGCAAGTATTCTTGCATTAAGAAAAGCTATAAAGTCCTTTGATAGACAATAGAAACATGTGTACAAAGACTTAGAATGAATTGATCAAGTATGTTTGGTTGATCCTACATAAGCAAAACAGCTTTGTAAAGTCCTTAAAAAGAAGTGATGTACAAGGACTATAAATATAGAAAGATCAAGCATGTTAGGATGATCTTATGATGTAATAGATAAGCTTGTCTGATCGTCGAGCACTGCACCGGAAATTGTAGTCTGCCAGGAGAGTCAAGGAGAACTCGAGAGCTGTCGAGGCAGAATCGTAGTCTGCAAGATAGTAGATCTCAGAGTTCGTAGACTGCCAGGAGAGACGAGGAAGGATCTTAGTGTGTCGAGTAGAACTTCCTCAGGACCAAAGTCTGCTGAGGAAGTCATGTTTAGAATTGTAGAGATAGCCTGCCTACGAGCCGACCGAACATCTGCCCAAGCCAAGTCAGAAACGTAGACTACACTCGGAGTCCTAGAGTCTACTGATGCCGAAGCCAAGTAAAGGATCGTAGACTACACTCTGAGTTATAGAGTCAATTGATAACATGCAGAGATCGTAGTCGAGCAATATCAGATGAAGACATTGAGCGCAAAGACATAAATCGTAGAGTGTCAAGATCTAATCCCGAAGTCGCAGTATCTGCACAGCCGAAGATGAATCGTAGAGTGTAGAACAATGACCTCATTAGAATGTGCTCACAATGCCAAGGCAGAATCGTAGAGCAAATACGATTCTCAACTAATGAGAACTCCCAGAATATCCAAAGGAACAAAGCCTTTGGTTGGCACTGCAAACATACATCCCACCTGTAGGGAACTAGAGTGCACTCAACAAAGTGGAATACAAGCTAAACAGAACATCTAAGCACCAACCCAATCAGCATCAAGATTGAGTTGTGAAGCCATTCAAGATGAAGTCTTCCACGAGGAGATCAGAAGAAGACTTCAGTAACTGACTAAGGAAAGTTAGCAAGTACAGTAGCTGTCAAGTGAACAGAAGACAACGATCTTGGAAGCAACCGAGATCGTAGTATTTGCCAAACAAAGAAAGAACTAATGGAAAGTGAACCAAGATAGTGGTTAGTCTCTGAAGAACAAGGCTAAAGTGATTAAGCGTAAGGTTAGTCCATTGATAATAAGTGACTGAGAGATCACAAGGAGAAAGCGAGCTGGATGCGCCACAAATCTGAATTGTCTTGCTATTCAGAGGGGACCAGAGAAAGGAGTTAGGCCATCAATCTCTGAGAATAGTTGAAGCAACCAGAAGTGTTGAAGCACTGCACAATAGAAGGAATATGTGTTCTACATTGGAGATCCAATCAACACTCTTCAAGATCGTAGTGTTAACTCTACCAGTCAATGAGCAACACTCAACAAGACACTACGATCAGGTCCTCGAAGATATACATCAGAATCGTAGAGTTCGAATAGTTGAAGACTGAAGCATTGGCAACGATTCAATCTGAAGGGTAATATTCGGACAAGTGTTTATTGAGAGCATTGATGCAAAAGGACAACCTCTGATCGAGAAATCAGAAGGAGGAAATGAACACTACTATAAAACAGTAAATAGATAACGCTTAAATGACAACATTTTTTATAAAAACGTTGTAGTATTTGTTTTCATAACGTTTTTAAACAAAACGTTGTAGATATATATGCAAAAACGTTATCTATTTAAAAGGACATTTTTTTTATTTTAAGTAGATAACGTTTTTTTTAAAAACATTGTCTATCTAAAAAAACACGGAGCTTAAAATAAATCACGCTACAAGTAAAAACACGGAGATTAAAACAATGGTGAACAAACGTTGCCTTCAAGCCCTAACTCGCCACTACACCTCCATTATATCTCCAAGCTCATCATCTCTCCAATATCTCAAAATCCTAAACCCTCAACTTCAAGCCCTAGCCCTAATCAACCCTTCTCAAATTCTCTCCCCCAAGTTTCACCACATTTCCACTCATATAAGATCCAATTGCTATACCCAATTCACAATAGCTCGTCATTTCTCATCTAATTATCGTTATGATAAAGATAATGAAGAAGAAGATGAAGATGACGATGAAGATGACGACGAGGAGGAAATTGATGATAGCAACGATGATGAGAATGTTTCGGCTTTGAATTCAAGTGCGGAGAGAGTATTCACCGGAGGAGAAAGAAAATGAGGTCATCTGCTATTGGGTATAAGGTCATTGGCTCGCTCCAAATGCTTACGATCGGGTTTGCAAAGACTACGAGCCTGCTTTTTGTCAAGATTCAGTACAAGTTTCCCACTTTCACTTTTTTTTTTTTATTTGGATGTTAAGATGGAGAAATTGAAGTGTGGGTAACTTGTCTTCTATGGTTTGTAGATTGGCTCACACCAGTTTAAGGTGAGCAATGGGGATTGTATCTATACAGAGAGATTGAAGTTCTGCGAAGTGCATAACAAGGTTAGGATACTTATATATATATATATACACATAAAATGGGTTGTTTTGGCTCATACGTGCTTGAGTATTGAATGATCGATGCATAATTTGCTCAGTTATTATAATTCATAATAGTATTCAGATTATATGGTCTCATTAGTGTGCTACATTTTTTATGCGCTTAAAAATCATGAGTGTGCCTCTGAATTCTCGATGATGTTGATGAATTTAATTGCCGGTTCCCGCTTAATTTTCTGATAAATAATGATGATCTTATGCTTCTGATATCTCATGTATCTTTGGTATGGTTATCAAGTGTCAAGACCATGAGAACAATAGAATCAGAAGTAAAAAAGGATTTTCTTTTTAAATGGAAACGAAGGTGTGCCTTGCTTTCAAGGATAAGGGAAATTGCACTTTTGAAGGATCTGGATCATTGCAACATTGTCAAGTATGTACCCTTCTCTTAGTCATTTCTTATTAATATAGGACTGACAAGGAACATATAATGATATGAAGAACAAAAACAGCAGATTAATGATTTAATAATTTTATGCTTTTGTAGAAGTATTTGAACCTTTGCAATAGGTTTCATGGTAAAACATTCACATCCATATCCCCATCCTATAATATTAGTTTCGAAATCAAGAGTCACTCTGTGACTCATATGGATGCATGCTACATTGCCAATTTACCACCAAGTGCCACCTTTCTAGATTTTTAATTTTCACTTGCCACCAATTGCCAGTTTGAATTGTTGCATTGATCTGAATTGGAATTTCACTCTGTTGAGTTGGGAAGATGACAAAATGTAGTTTCGAACTTGCAAAGATCGCTCTTGATCTTTGGAATGGTGACCTCGCCAAGGGAGCCGCTAACTTCACATCTCGTGTCATCATCATGAACCACCCCGACAGATTGAAATGGATATGCCCCAGCTTCTTGATTGCCACACCTCTCACATTGTTTGTCAAGTTTGGCCGAGCTCTTGACCAAGATCGATAGCTTAGGTAGTGCACCACAGCTTAGGTAGTGCTCCACAACTTAATTTTATGGATAGTTTTGTATATTTTATGGATGTAGTAATTTGAAACTGTAAACGAATGATATTATTGGGATGTATTTTGAATGGTTGATACATTTTGGCTTTAAATTTAAATGAGAATTTAGACCTTTTAGCTATATATCATGGCATTAGCATATTGCAGGTGCATTGGTAATATAGGTGAACCATAACCTTTTTTTTATTTTTTTTCTTTATCTACAACATTTTAAAAATGTTGTATAAATTGGTTAAAAACGTTGTCTGATATATTAAACTACAACGTTTTTATCCAAAAAACGTTGTGGAATCATACTTTCTACAACGTTTTTAAGCATCTGCTAATTTATGGAAAACTAATCTCAACATTTTTTTTCTTAAAAATGTGTAATGTGCTTAAATACAACGTTTTAAAAACGTTGTGTAAGGGTGTCAAATAGACAACACCCTTAACCACGACGTTTTTCTGACGGAAATCACAACGTTTTTTTTGCGTTGTCTATTTACTGTTTTGTAGTAGTGAAAGTCTTCAACTTGCCAAAGACATTAAAGTGACATCTCTGATGGGTAGGTAAAACAGTAGAATGCAATGTCAGATAAAGTATGACATGTCACATCAGTAGTCTACCTCTGTCAACCCGAGATCTGTGAAGATATTTGAATAGCCTTCAACGGCTACTTTCCAACGGAAAGATTAGGAAGGAGTATAAATCAGGAAGAGCTTCAAAGATCAAAGGTTGCTGTAGTTTCCGAGTTTGGAGAAATGGTGGACTGTTCTAAACTATGTAAGATAGTGAGTCCGAAGGCTCACTCTACGATCCACCAAGAACACTTAGAGTCAGACAAAGAAAGAAGTAGAAGTGAGAGTTCTACAATGTAGAAGTGAGAGTTCTACTACTAGAAGAGTGTTCTGAACTGCCGAGAGAAAGAAGAGCATCATGTCATCTTGGTGTCCATCATGGGAAGACTCTAAGTACCATAGAGAAGAGCTCACAGTCATCTTAGCAAGTCCATCATGAGAAGACATCAAGTATCAAGAACGGAGATCACAAACGTTATCATGGTGGCAAGCATGAGAAAGATTCTAAGTACCTAGCAGAAGAGCTTACAGTCATCTTAGAAACCCATCATATGCAGGCATCGTGTATCATGAGGAACGATCTTCAAGGCAGTCATCAAGGGGTCATCCAAAGTGGTTGAGTAACTGTAGAAGCTGAGCATCATGCAACACTCAACTACACTTCAAGGATGATCACGCCAAGCTGCTAAGTACAGAAGATGTTCAGAGCATGAAGACATCTTAGCAGCTCAGCACCAACTCCAACAAACAAACAAATAAACAACTCAGAAGCCAGGGCCTGAGGGGTTCATGTCCGGAGGGACTAAATGAAGTTCCAAGCCTGCTGAGCTTGAAGAGTTCCTAGGGAACTAGAGGAGTTCCAAGGCTGCTGACCTTGAAGAGTTCTTAGTGAACTGAAGTCCCAAGGCTGCTGGCGTTGAAGGAATCTTAGTGATTCAGGGTGCTGCCCTTCCTTAGTGGAAATTCTGCTAGTTGAAAGCAGAAGAGTGGATTAGGAGCTTGAGTCTCTGAACCACTTAAAACCCCTTGTGTCTTTTACATTATGTCATTTGCATTATGTACTATAACTGCTATAACTGCTATGTATGTTTTAACTGCTTACAACCAAACTAAATCTACGAACAATGTATGTTTGATTATGAATATATCAATGAAGAGGATCTTTTACTTATTTCGTTGTGCTTGAAAAGATTCTTATGTTTGTCATCTGCTAATGTAATAGCAATACAATATAAAAGAGAACAGTATTTGAAATTAAAAGGATCTATTCAACCCCTCCCCCCCCCCCCCTTCTAGATCTATTGTGCCTACTGGGAACTAACAACCCGTAAATAGTAACTCATGAATATGACTCCGTGAATAGTACACATAAAAGGAAAATACAAAAGAAAACAATATTCCATGATGAGTACAAAAGAAATGATATCCCATACAAATATAATAGAATACACGAAACTGCAAATGGATTTTCTCCCGACATGCGGTAATCCACGTAGACAGATCATTTCCACAATTTAATAAAGAATGAATACGAAGGGTCATTCACCATGCATGCGGTAGTCCACGTAGACATGTTATTCCAACAGAATAATAAAGAATGGAACAACAGAAGAATTTCACCATGCATATGGTAGTCCGCGTAGACGGGCTATTCCAACAAAATAATAATGAATGGAATAACAGAAGAATTTCACCATGCATGCGGTAGTCCGCATAGACTAGTTATTCCAACAAAATAATAAAGAATGGAATAACAACCCCTACGAGTATTGAAAGAAAATAACTCTCTTCATGAATACGAAAGAAATTATGACGCCCCCAAAATAGGTATACATCACCTATCTTGAGTCGCCAAATACATGGTACAAAATTCAAATATAACTTAATAATACAACTATCGTGTAAAATACGACAAAACATAAACTGAGAGTTCTAATACGAATATTGTCTTCTAGACAGTATTCAAACTCAAATGGAGTCCTCAATACATTTATCACACTATTTCACAGAATAGTGAGGACTACTAATGCTATCATCTGGACCGTCATTCCGTTCCCCGACTAGTCCCAGCTATATTCTAATTTCCTGAAGAGAACAATGAAAGCAAGGGGTGAGCTGAACTAGCCCAGTAAGAAATATTATGGCTAAGATAATGTAGAATAAATTATCGTTAACCTTCAACAGTGTTAAACTGATAACAAAAAATATTATGACTATGATTTAAAATGTTTTTCATCACTTTTATCGCTGAGACTCAGCTTAATAAATAATCCACATCATCGAATCACCCCTGCACTATGACCAAGGATATTCTTTAGTATCACGACCACAAATTATCCATGCACTACGGACTAATGATAATCGTGTATTCATTAATGGTCATGATCATGCCAACAACTGTCCATCAATGCACTACGGGCCAATGAGGACTTTTACCACATCATTTGTAACACTACGGTCATGATTATAACGAATAATCTCTGATCATAATCATACCAAGTCCATCTATGCACTACAGGCCACATATGACTTTCAACATAATATAAACATGAGGATGATGACAATGATATAAGAATTCAATAAAACAAGTTCAAGGATAAATTTTAAAGATTTATAATTTAATTTATCCGTAAATCAATAACGTCCAAATTGTCAACATGATACTGCTTTGTGGAGTAAAATTCAAGAATAATATTGTACCAAAAATAATTTGGACCAAAAACGAATCAATTTTTATCATGAATAGTACCCCGGGTGAGTAGTACTCAAGTGAATAGTATCTCGTGAATAATACTTCAGGAATCGTAACCCCGTGAATAGTACTCCGGCATACAAAAGTTAAAACTTATCAAGAATGCTCAGAATAATATTTCCATGAAAAGATACTGAATGAAGCGCAAATATCAAGGATATTCTACTAATTTCATGGAGTTTAGAAGCCAAAACTTAACAAAATAAGTATAGAATTCGGAATCTAAAACGAAATAATATTACTTACATACTACAGAGTATGGAAGAAAATATTATTTCTTACAATTATTGAACAAAAATAATATCCCTTACCTTGAAAAGAAGAGTATTCCAACTGGTAGGGCAGAGATATTCTTGAAGAAAACTTATACTGTTTTCTACGCTCAAAGCTTTCTAAAACCCGAAAGAAATACGATCATTATTATAGAAGAAGAATTCTCTGATTCTGGTGTGATTTTCAATTTTAACTAAGCATCCTATTTATAAGAGAAGTGAAAGGATACTATGCAATAAAATATTCTAATAAAACAAATTTTTTTAAATAAAATATTATATTATATATATATAAACTCACGGGACATCACCCCCGTGATTCATCCTGCAAATTTCGTGAATCCTAATATATATATATATATATATATATATATATATATATATATATATATATATACTCCAATAGTAATTCCCGTGTTCCCCCCCATCCCCGACATTCCACCCAATTCAATAATTAATATATATATATATATATATATATATATATATATATACTTACCTAACCTTCAAAATAACAACCCCCCCCACCCCCCCCTCACACCCTCAAACCCGTGAATCATTTTGTATAAATATATATATATATATATATATATATATCCAATAGTAATTCCCGTGTTTCCCCCCCCACCCCCCCCACCCCACCCCGACATTCCACCCAATTCAATAATTAATATATATATATATATATAATACTTTCCTAACCTTCAGTAAAACCCCCCCCACCCCCACCCCCACCCCTCAAACCCGTGAATCATTTTGTATAAATATATATATATATATATATATATATATATATATATATATAATACTTACCTAACCTTCAGTAACAAACCCCCCCCAATTCCCCAAACCCGTGAATCATTTTGTATATATATATATATATATATATATATATATATATATATATATATATCATACTTATAACACACTATTTTGAAAAATGAGTAGGTGGGGGTCCATAAAATACGCCAAAATTTACAACAAATACTTCATAAAAATCACATTAATATTTTTAATAATATTTATCATCATTATTATAATTCGCAATATTTAACGATCAGGTCGTTCCAAGGAAAGAGGAAGTTTTCCAATAAGGATTTCTCCCTATTGGCGCTCAATTAGGTGACCAAACATCTCCTTGACAGAACTTCTAGACATCGTCAATATTACAAATAATAATATTAATAACTTTGTTGTCTCAATTATTGATTTAATAATATATAAAATATTGACAATAATTGAATTAAATAACGTGAGATACTATGCAACAATTACTGTAGCAATAATTGAACAAAAATGAGTGACTTCTCATGTAAGCATCAATAATCAATACCGTGTGCTACTATGCAATCACGCGTATTACTGTACTTTTAACACCGAGTATTTCAACAGTTAACGGTAAAACTTCCGCCGTTATTTTTATAAAAAAATATCTTTGTCGTTTTCTCATTCCGATAGTAATTCCGTTGTGGGGTCCACCAATGATTGTGCCGTCATACGAATATTTCCTGTTAAAATGAATATTCCCCGACCAATCGAATATAATATAAAAACTTGCGTACTTTGCAAAATTTATAAATATTACCCACAACTATAACATTATATCAAATTCAATCTTTAATATTCAAAACTGATATTTATAGAAAATTCATCTTTATTCATTAAAGTTGGGGTCTTACAACCTCCCCTTCTTATGAAATTTCGCCCTCAAAATTAGGGTACATACCTGGTATGACGAAGAGGTGAGGATACCTTGATTTCATTTCAGATTCTAACTCCCAGGTGATTTCCTAAACATCGTGATTTCTCCACAAAACTTTGACTTGAGGTATAACCTTGGAGCGTAGAACATGTTCCTTCTTATCCAAGATTTTAACAGGTAACTCTTCATACGTTAAATCTTCTACTATCTCGCCTAGTTCTAATTCAATAATGTGGTTCGGGTCTTTCACATATTTGCGTAACATAAATATGTGAAAAACGTTATGAACACGAGACATACTTGGCAGTAAAGTGAGTCTATAGGCCACAGTTCCTACTCGGTCAAGAATTTCAAATGGGCCAATGAATCGAGGATTGAGCTTTCCTCTCTTTCCAAATCTCGTAACTCCCTTCCATGGAGCAACATGTAACAACATATGTTCTCCAACATTTAATTCTACGTCCTTCCGATGAAGATCAGCATAACTCTTTCGTCGATCTTATGATGTTTTTATACGTTGCCGGATCATTTGAATCTTCTCCGTAGTCATACGTACCAATTTCGGTCCCAACAACATTGCTTCACCCACCTCATCCCAGCATACTGGAGAATGACACTTGCGCCCATACAACGCCTCGAATGGAGCCATTACAATACTTACTTGATAACTGTTGTTGTAGGAAAATTCCACCAATGGCAAGAACTTGTCCCAACTTCCTTTGAAGTCAAGGACACAGAGTCTTAATAGATCCTCAAGAGTTTGAATAGTCCTCTTCGACTGCCGTCTGTTTGAGGATGATATGCCGAACTAAATCGTAAATTCGTGCCCATAACTTTTTGCAAACTAACCAAAAATCGTGAAATGAATCTTGGGTCTCGATCAGAAACTATGGATACTAGCATACCATGCAGTTTTACAATCTCGTTTATGTATATACGAGCAAGACGTTCAAGTGTATAAGTTTCTCGTATAGGTAAGAAATGAGCAGACTTGGTCAATATATCAACAATGACCCAAATTGCATCTATGCCTTGAGAAACCTTAGATAGACTAGTAACGAAATCCATGGTAATGTGCTCTGACTTCCATTCTAGAATTTCAAGTGGTTGCAATTGACCTTTTGGCACTTGATGCTCCGCCTTGACACGTTGACAAGTTAAACACCTTGAGATAAACTCCGCGATCTCCTTCTTCATATTGCTTCACCAAAATGTATGTCGAAGATCATGATACATTTTGGTACTCCCAGGATGGATTGCAAACGATATGTTGTGCGCCTCCATCATGATTTTATACGTTAAATCAGGGTCGTTAGGAACATAAAGTCTGGAGTTGACTCTAAGTATTCCTTCTTCATCGATTCTTGCTTCCGGGATAGCACCTTCTTGCACTTTCTTCTTCATACGCATCATCTTCAGGTCTGTATCATGATCAACTTTAACTTTATCGATTAAAGTCGGCTCAACTCGTATATTTGTCATCATCACGTTGGTCCCTGGAGTCTTTGACTCTATCTCCATCCTTTACAAGTCATATAAAATGGGTCTTTGCGTTGACAATATCGCACTCGTACCCGCATATGATCTTCTACTCAATGCGTCAGTTACCACGTTCACTTTTTCGAGGATGGTATTGAATGGTATGATCATAATCTTTCAATGTTCAAGCCAATGTCGTTGCTGCATGTTGATTTCTTTGTGGGTGAATAAATATTTGAGGTTTTTATGATCCGTATAGATCTCCACTTTCTCCCTATACAGGTAATGCCTCCAAATTTTAAGTGCGAAGACAACAGCTGCCAACTCGAGATCATGAGTAGGATAATTCTTCTCATATTCTTTGAGTTGTCGAGAGGCATAGGCTATGACTTTCCATATTGTATGAGAACACATCCTAACCCTTTGCATGAAGCATCACTGTAGATGAAAAATCCCTCCAAGCCAGATGGTATTATCAGAACAGGTGCTGAAATGAGTCTCTTCTTGAGTTCTTGAAAACTCTTCTCACATTCGTCGCTCCAACCAAATTTTGTATCTTTTCGAGTTAGCTGAGTTAATGGAGTAGCAATTCGAGAAAACCCTTCTACGAATCTCCGATAATAACCAGCTAAGTTGAGAAAGCTACGTACTTCAGTCACTGATTTAGGTTGCTCCCAACTTTGTATTGCTTCAATGTTTGCTGGGTCCACAGATATTCTGTGATTTGATATCACGTGCCCAAGGAATGCAACTTCCTCAAGCCAAAACTTGTCTTTCTTCAACTTGGCATAAAGCTTGTTTTCACGAAGCTTTTGGAGTATCAGCCACAAGTGTTGTTCATAATCTTCATGGCTTTTGGATTATATGAGGATGTCATCAATAAAGACAACCACAAAATGATCCAAATAATCCTTGAATACTCGGTTCATCATATCCATGAAGGTCGCAGGAGCATTAGTCAATCCAAAAGACATGACTAGGAATTCGCAATGCTCGTACCGAGGTCTGAAAGTCGTCTTTGGAATGCCATCAGTTTTAATCTTCAATTGGTGATATCCGGAATGAAGATCAATCTTTGAAAAGAATTTTGCGCCTTGCAACTAGTCAAACAGGTCATTAATGCGAGGCAATGGATATCTATTTTTGATGGTGACATGATTCAACTACCGATAATCAATACAAAGTCGCATACTCCCATCTTTCTTCTTCACAAATAGAAAAGGAGCACCCCAAGGGGACGTACTAGGACGAATGAAACTGATGTCTAACAATTCCTGCAGTTGGGTTTTTAACTCCTGAAGTTCAATATCAACCATTCGATATGGGGCTTTGGAAATGGGTTTTGTACCAGGTTCAAGGTCGATACAAAATTCAATTTCATGCTCTGGGGGTAAGCCAGGAAGTTCTTCAGGGAATACGTCAAGAAATTTATTAACAATAGAAATATCATTCAAAACTGACGTATTTTTGTTTAAATCCGTGACATGAACTAAGAAAGCTTGACATCCATTTTTCAATAAACGAATAGCTTTATGACATGAGATGACAGTGATTGATTTTATTGGTTTGGTTGCTTGAATTCACATAATAGGTTGGTTAGGAATATGGAAGCTAACAACCGTACGAAAATAATTAATTTTTGCATGATGAGTAGTTAACCAATCGATCCCTAGAATTACGTCATACACAAGTATTTTTAAGGAAATAAGATCGACATGTAATGTGAGGGTACCGATTTGAACCAAACAAAACTTATAAACAGTGGATGTAATGAAGGTTGTTGGGAGAATGCATATTATGATTTGATGTTTTAATATATATGCTCATGATTATTTGTAAAGTCCTTCCAAGTAATATATGTACAAGGACTTAGTGATAGATCAAATTTGTTAGGTTGATCTAAACTCTTAACGTGTATCATTCTATAATAGAATGTATAGATAGAAAGATCAAAGCTGTTAGGTTGATCTTGAGATGTAATAGATAGGCTTTGAAGAAATCGTAGTGTATCATCTGATCAACATTGCAAAAGTCAAGGCAGAAAATGTAGATCTTCGAAGATCGTAGTGTGCCTGCCTTGAAGGGACTCTTCAGAAATCGTAGAGTGGTCCCAACGTTTGTCGAGCCATCTCAATGATTATAGTGTGATGATGGAAACATGGAGTTTACAAGTCAACGATCGTAGTGTGCTCTCGGAAAATTAGAGTAACAACACGAGCAAGTGAAGATCGTAGTGTGTAGAGGTTTAAGAAGAATCGTAGTGCTCTTGGCTGATAGCATCAAACCAGGCACCAAGATGATAAGACACTACGATCTAAATCGTAGAGCATCAACTGTCTTGTGTCAGAAAACGTCAAGCCTCATGAGATGTGTGAAGATAGATTCCAACATATGATGGATGGATTCTAGACGTTGCAGCACTCATCAGTCCCAAAGTAATATGAAATATCCTTAGTATGCAACAAAGAAGCGTATTGAAGAAGCTAAGGAAAGTACTATTGGTAAAGGGGCAAAACACCTTTTTAGGTGTTAGGTGAGAAAGCGATCTCGTGTCGGGTGGGCGTAATACGCAGCTTCAAAAGATGAGCAGAAATGTCTCTATCAAATATCAGAAAAGTCAAATGCATTTAATGTCTCAACGGATGGATCCAACGGATAGTTTTCATGATCATATATATGCAAATCAGACAGATGAGAGAGAATTAAGCAAGCATTGAACAAACAACGTGAATAGCTCTCAAGCTTAACTCTACGATCTGAGAATTTACAAAGCTTGCTCAGCTACTCATTTCTTTCGAACAAGTGCCTAAACAGCAACTGAGTAGCAACCATCAAGAACTCAACATCTATCAATCAACTGAAGAAGAGTACCAAGTCTGCTTTGGACTTGAAGAGTTCTAAGTGAATCAGATGAAAGCCAAGTCTCATCGGACTTGAAGAGTTCAAGAGTGAACTAAGAAGTTCCTAGACTACTTGATCTAAAAGTAATCTGTAATTCGGTTGTAAAAGACATCCTTAGTGGATATCCTACTCGTTGAGTAGAAGAGTGGACTAGGAGCTTTAAGTGCTCTGAACCACTTAAAAACGACCGTGTCTTTTACATTCATACTATAACTGCTATATCTATCATAACTGCTATAACTGCCTCACTCTCATAACTCCACTGCTTTGTAAAGAAGATTAAAACAAACATAAATTCTGCTAAGTTTTAATCATCATTAAAGAACAAGTTTAAAAAAGAAAAGTTTTTAAATATCTATTCAACCCCCCCCCCCCCCCCTTCTAGATAAATTTTGTGCCAACTAGGAACTAACAAAGGTTTCTCCCAACGGAGTTTCAACAGATAAGTCAAAGTCTCATTTCTCCTGAGTCAAATTTAAACGTTGAGCGCAAGTAGGAGAAATAAAAGAATGGGTAGAACGATATCAAATAAGGTATATACTTCGCTAGAGTTTATGATAAGCTTACTCGTGATGACCTCGTTCGGGTTCCCTGCTTTTTGGGTGGTCACAACAAACGTTCTCCCTTGAACTACTGATTTTGACTTGTCTGAGACGACATTTGGTGTCACCATTCCAACTGAACTTGGCTTCCCTGTATGACAAAATCTAGCTAGGCGACCTTCTCTTCCATAATTGTAACACGTTTTGGACTGTTGTGCACAGTTTGAACTGATGTATCCCTCTCCTCTACATTTGAAGCATATGATAGGTGGTCGTTCTTCTTCCTTAACAACGGGTGTTGGTGCTGATGTCTTTCCATCATTGTTGAATCTCCTCTTCTTGAAATGTCCACTTTTATTGTCTTGGCCATGATTACCAGCGAAGTGGTTACCATTTCTGGCATGTTGATTCCCTCCACATTTGTTGTCACCGCTTTGATAACTGCTACCACTGGTATTATCAATTTGTCGGCTGCTTTCTCTTAGTTGGGTTGAGTCGTTATCGCGCTCCAATAACAGAGCCCTATTTACAACATCTGAATACAAACACAATTTATGAGAAATTAGATATTGACGTATCTTGGGTTTCAAACCTCTTAGAAACATCCGCATCATTCTCTCCTCATTATCAACCAAGTGAGACGTAAACCAGGATAACTCGAAAAACTTAGCTTCGTACTGCGACACGGTCATATTTTTCTGCTCCAGCTTGATGAACTCTACCTCTTTTATGTGATGAATACTTTCGGGAAAGTACTTGTCGTTGAATAGTTCTTGGAACTTCTCCCAAGACATCTTCAGTGCGGCAGGTTGAGTACGCTTTACCGATTTCCACCAGTAATATGCCTCTCCTCGCAACATAAAGGTGGCAAAGGGAACCTTTTGCTCCTCGGAGCATCCCAAGACATCAAATATCTTGGTGATCTACTTTATCCACGTCTCCGCCTTAAGTGGTTTTGGCTCTCCAATAAACTCCGGTGGTCCTAGCTCCTTGAACTGTTTAGCGGTGACCGTCCGAGAGTTGCCAGTGTTTCCACCTGCATTTTGGACATTAGTCTCTCTCGCCTGATGTTGCATGAATTGTAGAAAGCCCCTAAACATTCTGTCGCTCATCATTTGGTTATTGATCGTTGGTGATTCAACGGTCTCTTATGCTCCATTGATATTCTCAACATTCTAGGATGTCATTTTCAAATACTGCCACAAAATAAGGGTTAATTGACATGTCAGATATTATCCCTATACTTTGACCGACCAATTAAATACCAAATAAACTTTGGTAGGTCATACTAGCGAAGGAATTCCCCGTCTCTCCCCTCCTAATTCTTGTCTCATATCTCAGTTAGGGATCATATCCCTAAGCTTTGATACCAACTGTGACGCCCCCAAAATAGGTATACATCACCCATCTTGAGTCGCCAAATACATGCAAAATTCAAATAACACTTAATAATACAACTGTCGTGTAAAATACGACAAAACATAAACTGAGAGTTCTAATATGAATATTGTCTTCTTGACAGTATTCAAACTCAAATGGAATCCTCAATACATTTATTATCACACTATTTTCATAGAATAGTGAGGACTATTAATGCTATCATCTGGACCGTCACTCCATTCCCCGACTAGTCCCAGCTATATTCTCATTCCCTAAAGAGAACAATAAAAACAAGGGTGAGCTCAACTAGCCCAGTAAGAAATATTATAACTAAGATAATGCACAATAAATTATCGTTAGCCTTCAACAGTGTTAAACTGATAAAATATAATAAACATCAAGTTTAACTGCAGCGGAACAAACAATCTATTAGAAGAGTCAAGTAGAGCATGATATATATTATCTTCTATGATTTAAAAGGTTTTTCATCACTTTTATCGCTGAGACTTGGCTTAATAAATAATCCACATCATCGAATCACCCCTGCACTACGGCGAAGGATATTCTTTAGTATCACGACCACAAATTATCCATGCACTACAGACAAAGGATAATCGTGTATTCATCAATGGTCATGATCATACCAACAACTGTCCATCAATTCACTACGGGCCAATAAGGACTTTTACCACATCATTTATAACATTACGGTTATGATTATACCGAATAATCCTTGGTCATAATCATACCAATTCCATCTATGCACTACAGGAAATAAATGACTTTCAACATAATATAAACATGAGGATGATGACAATGATATAAGAATTCAATAAAACAAGTTCAAGGATAAATTTTTAAAGATTTATAATATAATTTATCCAGAAATCAATAACATCCAAATTATCAACATGATACTGCTTTGTGGAGTAAAATTCAAGAATAATATTGTACCAAAAATAATTTGGACCGAAAACCAATCAATTTTTATCATGAATAGCACCTCGAGTGAATAGTTCTCAAGTGAATAGTACCCCGTGAATAGTACTTCGGGAATCGTAACCCTGTGAATAGTACTCCGGTATGAAAAAGTTAATACTTATCAAGAATGCTCAGAATAATATTTTCATGAAAAGATACTGGATGAAGCACAAATATCAAGGATATTCTACTAATTTCGTGGATTTTAGAAGCCAAAACTTAACAAAATAAGTATAGAATTCGGAATCAGAAATGAAATAATATTACTTACATACTATAGAGTATGGAAGAAAATATTATTTCTTACGAGTATTGAACAAAAATAATATCTCTTACCTTGAAAAGAAGAGTATTTCAACTGGTAGGGCGGGAATATTCTTGAAGAAAACTTATATTGTTTTCTACGCTCAAAGCTTTCTAAAACTCGAAAGAAATACGCTCAATATTATAGAAGAAGAATTCTCTGATTCTGGTGTGATTTTTAATTCTAATAAGAATCCTATTTATAAGAGAAGGAAAATGATACTATGCAATAAAATATTCTAATAAAATGAAATTTTTAAATAAAATATTATATATTATATATATATAAACTCACGAGACATCACCCCGTGATTCATCCCGCAAATTCAAGTGAATCCTATAATATATATATATATATATATATATATATATATATATATATATATATATTATAATACAATAGTAATTATCGTGTTCCCCCCCCCCTCACGACATTCCACCCAATTCAATAATTAATATATATATATATATATAATACTTTCCTAACCTTCAGTAAACAAAAACCCCCACCCCCAAACCCGTGAATCATTTTGTGTATATATATATATATATATATATATATATATATATATATATATATTATCATACTCATAACACACTATTTTGAAAAATGAGTAGGTGGGGTTCCATAAAATACGCCAAAATTTACAACAAATACTTCATAAAAATCACCTCAATATTTTTAATAATATTTATCATCATTATTATAATTCGCAATATTTAACGACCAGGTCGTTCCCAAGAAAGAGGGGGCTTTCCAATAAGGATTTCTCCCTATTGGCGCACAATTAGGTGACCAAACCTGTAACGTCCATGAATTTGAAACTCCTTATGAATTAAATATGTGATTTAATTTTAATGAGTTATCTTTGTGAGTTTATTTAAACCTTATGTGGTTATGTGAATTTATGAAATGATTAAAGGGAGTCACTAATAGTTATTTAAAATAGTGGACTAACCCTAAGAGTTTGATATCAAGAATTGATAGGATTCTTAATAATTAAATATTCAATTTATTTGAATATAGTAGCAATATTTGAACATATTGATTTATGTCAAGTATGGGTATATCACCATTGAAGAAGTTAATTTATCCCATATGAAACTTATGTGGTGATAGGAATTGGAACTGGCTTGAAGCTAACCTATTTTGGCATCGCTATGAGGCCATAGCATTGCTACCATCCCCAAAAGATACAAAATGGCGTAGTCAATTATTAGTGTCTAAACATAGAAATTTAAGTTCTTCTACAGAAAATGAATTAGAACATTAGTGTAATGTGTGGCATGCATTGAATCATATAATAAGATTATATTCTAATTATATGGAGTATCAAGTAGCGCAATAAAATCATAAGTGATTGTTAAACAGAAATAAATTAATATATGTGCATTCCAGAAATCGAAAAAGAAGTTATGTGTGTACACTTAATATATAATATTAAATAATGTTATAATATGCCTATGTGAGTAGTAGAGATAATTATGAAACTACCCGGACAATAATACTTGACCGTGTTATTTTATTGCGTGTATTTAATGTACATGGGTTATATAATGTGAATACATAAATAATCCCCAGAATTCCTTTGTGTAGTAGCATTAACATATTTATATTACATTGTGGGAGTTATAGTGTCCAAATTAAGCCTTAATCAAGCTTGTTGCTGAGATTGGATTCTTGTCCCCAAATGAGTGTCACTATAGTATATGAACAGTAGCCTACATTTGTTTTACGTAACTTCCATTTGGGCTAACCTTAGGCAATGATTTCAAAGCCAATGGCCTGATGGTGGGTTGTTCAACCACCCTTGATTAACCAATGAGTTCTTCCTTTACACCATGAGCTCCAACATTGTGTAATGCAAGTGTCCAGTTCATAGTTCCTTTATAAATACAAGCCCCATTTTCAGTTTTGCTGTTTGTTAAAGTCTGAGATTGAGAGTCCTAAGTTGCTGAGAAATTTTGGAAGCATACTCAGTGTGTGAGGGGTCTAAGTCAAGCCAAGGAGGTATAAATCTTAACTTGTGTTCTTGAAATGGGTTTTGCCAATTTCTTGAAATTACTTGAGATACTTTGTTAGTCAAAGTGATTTGGTATGCCATGATGTGTTTAGGAAGTAAACTTACATGTTTGAACTCTTAAATGATAGTGTTAAGCATGCTTAAATCAAAGAGAAGTGTTGATGTTTGATGCTCTGTAGAACAGAGCAGGTCACTACCTCTGGTGCAGGCATGTCGCAGCTGTGCCCTAGTTATACTAGGGTGCAACGCATCTGCACCGTACCTCAGATCCAGTTGCTAGTTTCTGTTGGTTATATGTGTTACTAACTTGATGTTATGACTTCGATACATACCTATAGAGGAGTATAACATGATATTTAAGGTTTTCTTATGTAGTATGAAGTGATCAACACATTTTAGTAAGAGATTTGTAATGAAAACTTAAGTTTAGAAAATGAACTTTGAAGTAATATATGTTTTACAAATTCTGAACTTATAAGATCACATACATGACTGGTGTGGAACCTAAGTGAGCATGATATATGATGTGTAGTGACTTTATTATGATTTAAACTTGTAAGCTTTGTGTTTGAGAACGTTTTAAAGGAAAGGTTTGTTATATTAAAGTAATATACATGAATGCTACATGATGTAGGTTCTGGTGTCTAAAGATGTTAAACATAACTTAATCACACACAATATGAGTTCTAAAGTTGTCTTGTATATATATATTGCATCATTCGCGCTAAAATGATTTCAAAGACAACCTTGGACATGTTTTCAAACATAAGTTGCATATTATATGAGTACTTAGATACTAAAGTAGTAAGATGTCATGTTATGGCTATAGTACTCCTAAATATGATGCATATGTATTAAGTATGATGGTTACATGATTTTTATGTTTTAATGACATATAAATTGTAAGTTAAACTTGAAGTAATGAATTCAAGTATGGTCATGTGTGAAACTCTAGCATGTATGTATGTTAAAATGTATGTGTAATTGGTGTGTTAGAGTTGAATCGAGTCGAAAAAGCGAAGCTCAACCTTGGTGCGGCAGGGACAACGCAGCCTACTCTGGCCTTGTCCCTAAGCGTGAACCCATTGCATTCTGGCCATCTCTGCAGTCTTGCCAAGATTCTGTTTTGGTTTAAAGTTTCAAGGCATGCTTATATGATTACTTTACTTTGTAATGTGTGACCAATATGTCATGTAATGTGTTGAGAAGCATGTTGTGTGATGACTTGATTCTTTTAAGTGTAGACTCGTACTAGTTTACACCTACTAATTGAAAAGACCTACTTGTTAATGTTAGGTCATTTCAACACAAGTAACTAAAGCTAGAATTATATTATAGCTGAGCAAACAGGCAAGTTCCCTAACTTCACTCAAATTATTATTGAGCAAGTTTCCTTGAACTTCACTCTTGATTGTGAAAGTTTCCTATCCTTCTCATATCGTATTGGGCAGGTTATTGTTGAATTGAAAGTTATTCGTTTAAGCTTGAACTTTATTACCAAGCATGCTATTAAGTGGTTTAATTACCTTACAATTATTCCACATCGATATTATTGATATTCGCACTTAGTGCATTGGAGTTTATACAGTCTTGAACTTGTACATCATTTAAAGTTCAATAATTCTTTAGCTATGTTAGATAGAGTCTGAACCTTTGTTCGGTCAGACAAACCTATGAAGTTTTATAAAAGTTATCCAAACCAATTGATGGTAAGGATTCTTAGACTGAAAGAACACCCCTTTTATGATAGGGGAGTACCCCAGGTATCTAATATAAGATACAAAGAAAAGATTTAAATGTTATGCATATACATGGTGTACGCGAGGCTGATCCCCTCAAGTACTTATTCTGTAGCCAGTAACCAAACGGTCAATTAGCGATTGATTTCCATTGGAGTGTTATAGTTCAAAGTCTACTTGACTAGCAGTTATTCTAAAAGCAGTCATTATCTTGGTTTCTAATATTCATATTGTTGAATCCTTCAGATATTCATATTATTGAATTCTTTGTCAGATATTTTCCTTTCATCATGATATATCCTTATTGTTGTATTTAAACTTGTTGAGAAAACTTGTTGCTCATCCTTGCTATATCATGAATTATATTGCAGCTAAGCCCGAGACCTCAAGAAAGGACAAGGGTAAAGGAAAGATGTATGATAGTCGCCAGGAGCAGAATTTATCTTATATTTAATTTAAATTACTGTTATGTAATATGAACCCTAAGTACTATTATAGGGTATGTTTGAAAGATTGTATTAAGGTTATCGAATCTTGGGACTAGTAACACCTTTTGAATGAACAACGTACGTTTATTATATTCCGCATTTTAGTTATCGTATATTGTTTAGAGGTGGATGTTTGTATTTTATAGTGATAACCGAACCGGGGTCAGAGGACCCAGATTCGGGGGCGTCACAGGTTGGTATCAGAGCTGTTAGGTTATAAACGTTAGGAATGCGAAACCTAGGTTATAACCTTAATAAGAAAACTCAAGAAGCGTATGTAAGTGATGGGATGAGGAAATCCATCGAGTTTTATTGTGATATTGAAGTGGTTTATTTAAATCAAAAATGATTAATAGACATCTTAAACTTCTTAATTCTAACATGGATAACATATCACATAAAGCCTAATTGTTTCTTCCTTTCCTCAGATCATGCCGCCTAGGAGACTTCAGCAGAATCAGAGGGAGGAAGGATCCGTTAACAATGGTGGAGGGGAAAATATTGATCCAATGCAGAACTTTGTTAACCTGTTAACTGAGGCAATGCAAAATAGACCCCCGCCAGCAGCAGGGCAGCCAAGACAACACTTGGCAAGCTTTAAGGACTTTAAATTGGTAGGACCACTGGAGTTCCGAGGAACCTTGGACCCAATTGAAGCCCAGACATGGATAGAAGAAATGGAGAAGGTGTTTGAGGTCGCACGAGTGGCCGAAGCACAAAAGATGAGTTTTGCCACTTTTATGATAAAGGGTGAAGCTAATTATTGGTGGAAAGCCAATAGGGGAAGAGTAGACGAGGGAATTATTTTTTGGGACAAATTTAAGGAGCTATTCCTCAAGATTACTTCTTGGAGAATACGCAACAGGATATGGAGGTTAAGTTTCTGGAACTGAAGTAAGGTAATATATCTGTTGCAGAGTACATGGAAAGATTTAACGAGTTAGCCCGGTTCACTTCACATCAGGTTGACACGGAGGCAAGGAGGTTCGAATTAGGACTGAAACCATGGGTGTAGAAAGCAATGGTTGTGTTGAAGATTAAGACTTACTCTGATCTTTTGGAAAGGGTTATCATTACCGAAGGAGGCAATGAAGCAATCGTCTGATTCAAACAAAAGAAGAAGAACGGTCAGGATGGACAGAAAGGGGGAAGCAGCGGAGGCAGCAACCCCAACAAGCGTAAATGGACGGAGAGCCAATCCTCTGGAGGCCATAAGTCCGGAGGGGAGGCTAAGAAAAGTATGAAGTGCGACAACTGTGGGAGGAGTCACTCGGGGGATTGTATTAAGGGAAAGAGTGTTTGTTATCGTTGTGGACAACCGGGGCACATGGCTCCTCAGTGTCCGAATAAGCAGAAGGGAGGATGTTTCTCGTGAGGAGCCACAGATCATCAAATCAAGGACTGCCCAACGAAAAAAGGCGATGCAGCTAGCGGCAATCGCAACAACAACAACAACAACAATGGGCTAAACATTGGAGGGCCAGCCAATCAAGCCAACAAACCAACAGCACGAACGTTCAACATGACCGTACAGGATGCGGTGGACTCTAAGGACGTGGTGTCAGGTATCATTCCGATCAATGATATATATCTATACGTGTTATTTGATTCGGGTGCTACCTGCTCTTTTATTTTTGAAGAATTTACTAAATAGTTAGACTTACCCCGTTAGAGATTAGCACACCCTATGAACATAGAAGTAGCAAACAAGGAAATTATTCCCGTAGAATACATTCATAGAAATTGTTATGCCGAATTACGAGGATTTAAGCTCAAAGTGGATTTGATACTTATTCGTTTGGGGGAGTTCGATGTAATCCTTGGAATGGATTGGTTATCGGTTCACGGAGCAGTTATAAATTGTAAGAAGAAGTGTGTACACCTTAAGACTCCAAATAAGTCGAAGGTGGTATTTTATGGTAGTAAATAACCGAGACAATCTCATTGTATGATGATGGTGCAAGTAAGGCTATAAACGAGCCAACACAGTTCGGGCTTGATTCGGGCTCGACTCGAAAAAATACGAGAGAGACTCAGATTCGTTAATAATATGATCCAAATCTGAGCATTAAAAATAGTTCGAATAAAAATATGAGTAGAATCTGAGCAAGGTTATACTCGACTCGTTTAAGATTCAAACTACTCGAAATTTTTTATTGTGATTCGATACATACTCAGTTAATACATATTCGATTAGATATTCGATACATTCTCTTATAATATATACAAATTTAAATCAAATTAGGATAATTAGTTATTATTTTGTTTTATTTTTAATTTTAATTGTGATTTTATATTTGTAAAGTGTAATAATAAATATATTTTCTCATTTTTAAGTAAAATAACAAATTCAATTTATAATTATATTTATTATAAAACTAGTTATTATGTGGAGACTCGAATTCGAACTTGAATTTGAAACTCGCGAGTAGTTTGAATAAATATTCGAGTCGAGTCGGATCGAATTCGAGTAATAAATATTCGAGTCGAGTCGAATTCGAGTACGAATTTATTTTTTCGAGTCGAATTCGAGTAGCTCTCTGTTCTCTCCGGTTTGACTCGTTTACACCCTTAGGTGCAAGCTCAGATATTTGTGACTCAGCCCAGTTTTTAGCACTTGATGGCATTGTTTCCACATGGAATATCTCATTGATTACGTGTTTGGTAGACTGCACCTGCTTTCCTTGCACAAAAGAGATGCCATTTTAAGTCTCACGAGCGTTGGCGTAGAATTCCCTTACTATAGACATTGGGGCAGCCATCGGTTTGGCCACCACTGCAATCCATCCATGCCCCCACAATCTGTTCCTTTAACTTTCCGTCTTCTTTCCTCGGCAACGGTGCCAAAAACTTGTTGGTCGTTTTACCGATCAATATCCGCATGCAAGTATACACGATCAATAAGTAATAAAGAGTAAGTAAAGTATCGTTCTCACGAAGAATTAACTAATAAAGTTCACCAAGTACTAACCCGTAACCGTTTCAGTCTTATTTAAACGAATGTTTTGCTATTTATAAATATTAATTGCTAAATTAAATAAACCTAATTATCCCTAGAATAAGACTAAATAATGAAGACCTGAGATCACAATTTCATCTATTGACTCATTTAAATCAACATACTCCCTGTTAAGTGATAAGTGGGTTTTACACCTACTTATCGGATATCAATTCACGCAAACTACACTTATCTTAAGTACATTTTAGTGTGTTTTTAGTTGCATTTTATTTATTTTGCATTGCATGTACTTAGAACTCCCTTTGGTGTAAAAGTGCAGGATATGGCATAATTTGGTGGTATTAGATGGCATGAGGTTATGGACGCATGGTGTGAGGATCAAGTGGAGCAGCGTGACAAAAATAAAGATGTAAAGAAGAAAGCCAGTGCGTGCAGATGCAGGTTGCTGACGGATTAAGCTTGAGGACGCATACGCCACAGCACACAAATGACCAAATTTCTACAAACGCGCGTCATGCGAGGATTACTGAAGGAAGAAGCGGCTACGGTAGTCTTGCTGGCGATCGATCTTCTTTGAAATGTTTTATTTTAATTTGTAATTTTAAGGGTTGGATTCGATTAAAAACAATGTTGACTGGTGTCAGACGTATCATTCATTAGTTTTACGTGTTTTTAATATTCGTAACTAGGGTTTACACATGGAAAGTATTCCAACGTGAAACCAATCGTAGATTTTGTATTTTCTACTCCTCCTTTAGATTTCAGTAATTATGGATGCTTTACATTAGTTTTACTGGATATTATTAAGGATTTTGCACGTCACGTTGTTTTGCATGCATGAATGCTTGATCACCATTCGTTTTCAGTACTTGTATGGAGTTCAAAAAAAACATATGAGTATGGACTGTAATCATGATAGCATGCGTATATAGGGCTGTTTTGCATAGCTTTGTATTTTGTGAACCAGATAGACATATACTGTTTCACCGTGTGAGTTAAAATAAGGGCTTGTGCTTAAATTCAATATGGTTGCAATTTCACATAGACATATAGTGATTTTGGTTATATTGATGATTACACGGTGTCTATCACATGTGGATACTGTGTAAGTAGGCCATAATACATTCAAAAATGGCTGTCTATATTAGTGCTCTGGGCTACTTTTCTGTGATATGTAAACAATCTTGCATGATGGTGATAATTAGATGAAGTATTAAATGAAGTTAGGATCCCATTATTTCCAGATTTGATTTATTACCTTATTATTCTTATTATTTGTAATTAGATTAATTCACAATTATAATCATTAGTTTAAGCATATAAAATATAGTGATTTAATTAATGCATAGTGTTTAAATTAGATAACTTTCCCTGTGGATCGATACTCGACTTACTCTGTATTACTTGTTGACGCATGTATACTTGCATGTGTTAGAGCTCTTCTGTGAGAACTAAAAAAAGAGGCAACATTAAGCCAAACTAATTTTACCGGATTGTTAGTCAAGAACACGAAAGTAAAGTATAGTCATCTCTCAATGTACCATACCCATATCACATATAATCTGTGACGACCCCAAAATAGGTCCATTCCATCCAACCCATTCTGAGTCGCCAAATACATGGTACAGAAACAACTACAACTTTATTATCACAACAATAAAACTGTGAGTTTAAATACAAATATTATCTTCTAGACAATATTTATACTCAAATAAATCCTCATCACATTTATTGATACATTATTTTACAATAATGGTGAGGACTACTAAACAACTCTCTCTAGAACCTTCATTCCATACCCCGACTAGTACTCGCTACATTCTCGCCTCCCGAGAAGAAAAATGGAACAACAAGGAAAAGGGTGAGCTCAACTAGCCCGAAGAAAGAATGTTATGACTAAGATAATATACAACAAATTATCGTTAGTCTCCAACAGGAAAAATCGATAGAATACAATAGACAACAAGTTTCGGATCAATATTCGCAATGAAAATAATAATTCATAGAAGAGTTACGTAGAGAATGAAATCTACTATAATCTATGAATTTAACGATCCATCATCAATATTTTATCCTCAGTAACATCAATCAATATTCATCTCAAATCAAATATTCATCTTTGCACTCTGTGCCAAAGATATTCATCACTCGGTCATGTTCATTTAAACACTGCTTCATCTTTGCACTAAAGGCCAAAGATATTCATCGATCGGTCATGTTCATTTAAACACTGCTCATCTTTGCTTCTACAGCCAAAGATATTCTTCAGAAATCATTCATCTTTGCACTACAGAACCAAAGATATTCTTCAAAATCATTCATCTTTGCACTACTGGCCAAAGATATTCAATACTATCATCATTTAAGACGAGGATGATGAAAATACTTTTAAAGAACGAATCCAAAGAAAACAAAATGACAAATATTATGGATTAAGTACTTTAAACAATCCGAGTTCAAAAATACTTCATAAATAATCATAGTGAAGTAAAATTCAAGAATGATCAAAACATGGATACAATCAAAGCTAGTATCCGAATAGATATTTTAGACGAAAAGAAAAATTTTCATTTTTCTATGAATAGTCTTAGTCGTGAATAAAGAATAGTCATATCGTGAATAGTCCGTATATGTGAATAGTAACTCACACCAAAAGATAGAAATTCCACAAAAAAAACATTTTCACGCTTCATGAATAGTACTAAATTGAATAGTAACTCGTGAATAGTAACTCATGAATAGTAACTCAGTGAATAGTAACTCATGAATAGTAATTCATGAATAGTAACCCCGACATGAAAAAGTTCCAAATTTGATAAAAGTACCAACCAATATTTCAAAGATAATGATATTGAAGAATTAATATCATTTGAGAAGAAAATAACATCCCTTACCTCAAAGAATCGAGATGCTTAAGGAAAGGTCAAGTGATCTTTGAATGAAACTTATCTTGAATAAAGAACTCTCAAAGTATCTAAATACTCACAAAATACGCTCAATAATATAGAGAGAGAAAGAGAGAAAACTTTGTTTACGTGTGATTTTCAATTCTAACTTAGCCCTCTATTTATAGGAAAATGTTAGCCCGTACCAAGGCAGACTTGACACTGCTACGATGGCTTTACCTCGCTACTATTGCCACCCACCACATTTGAAATAAAATTCAGCACATTTTTCACCAACCACAAGTGGGGCCCACTCAATTCTAGAATTTTCCACCAAAATCAATTATAAACCTAATTTAGAATCCGACACCTCTTAAAATTCACAACAAATCATTCGTGCATTTTAACGGTTCAAAATTTGTGGACATATACTCAACTTATGTATGTATAACATACCCAAAAATTACCACAATCCAACGGTCGGATTAAAAATTATAACCCCCTGATATATCTCAAAACCCCGATTTGATTTTTAATACCTCCAATCAGATAAAATACCGATAAAACACCTCAACATTAATTCCTTCATTAATAACCACATAAATAAATCCATCATTTATATTCATATAAAATAAATATTTCCTTATCATATGAATCAATAATTAATTATTCACAAATAATATTACGTAATCACATTTATGACAACCAGTGTTCCTGTGAAAGAGGGGCTTTCCAATAAGGATCTCTCCTTCTTGGCCGCAATTAATTAGGTGACCAAACCTCTCCTTAGATGTAACTTTCTAGACATTGCCAATAATGTTATCTAATAATATTATTCAAATAATATGAATTATTGATCCGATAATGGGAAATCTTGTGCGATGACAATTATTGAAACAACAATAATATAAAATACCAACGCAAAGAATTATTGAATCAATAAAATAAACTATTGAGCAATAACTACCGTAATAATTATTGAGTAGTGCCTTCTTACGTAAGGATCAATAATTCAACAATCACGTGCAATACTGGTATTACTCTTTTGCGGCAACCACGCCAGATTCAGATTTTTACCAACGGGTATTCCAACAGGTCTAATTCGGTAATAACTACACATCTTAATCTTGGTATAAACTACGCCGTTATTTATAACCACCCAAACTTTGTCGTTTTCCTCATCCAATCGCTTTTTTACATGGGGCCCACACATGGTCAAGCACCGTCGATATTTAATATTCCAAACAATACGAATATTCCACGACCAAACGAATATTCCCAAACAAAATGAATATTTTATAACCACTTGCTTATTTTGAAATATTTGCGTATTTAACCCTTAACTATCCACATTAATCAAATCAACCCTTACTATTTCAAAATAATAAATAAAAGAAATTCCTTTTTATTTAAAAAAATTTTGGGGTCTTACATAATCCACAGTTGATTGAATACACATGAACACCCACATTACCTAAACCACTATATATTTATGTGATTTACAAATAATTAGGGTTTAAGCCTAAGTTCTCAATTAAATACGAATGGTGCTTCGGTATATGTCTATCCTAAGCACAAATCATACATCCTATCACAATGTAGAATATACAATCATAAGCTAATAAGATCATATCTAAACCCATACTTCGTCTCTCGAGTCCATATGGATTATCACAGTAATTGATGGCCAATTAACTAAGCAAATAAGAATGAATGTAATTAGACAATCCCATAGCAATCAATAAAGCTAACAACAAAATATATCAGAATAAACTAATCCATAGAATCCATTGCAATCTCAGAATAGAGTTTAAATCATAATCGAATCAAATCTACCATTCACATATTGAATAAACATCATCAATACAATTAGGAATCAAAGAAAGAACAAGGGTAGAGAATTGGAGTGCAAATCTATTTTCCTGATCCACTATTGAATCTCTAATGCCTTCCAAATGCTTCAAGTCTTCAATATAATCAAATCTAGAAAGTAACTACACTAATCTAGACTAATCTATTATTGAAATTAAAGAGAGAAAGAAAAACATAGTTCCTTCATCCTCCAAGGGGTGGAATACGTTTACATACTGATAATAAGTCTAATTAAATAAGAGTCTGAGTCATAAAATCCTTCTCCAAGTAATAAGCCTATTCGATAGCTCAATTAAAAGTCAACTGCTGAAATAAGACTGGCGTAGCTGCACCGTGATAAGTCTTGGATAGGGCGCAGTTGTGCTCTGCAGGATCTGGGTAGGGTACATGCAGGCGTAGTCACACATGTGAAGTCTAGGTGTAAACTGCTGTACATCATCAGGGTAGCTTGTTACTCGCTACAATCTTCTGTTGCATTATAGGCTCAAGGTACTTCACTCCAAATCTTTATTGCAACCTCTAGCAATATGCTCAGCTCCATTTTCCTTTCTATAATCAATTCATCATAGCCATGAGCACATCTTAGCTCCAATAACACCGAGAGAGTTCCCAATATTGAAACTACAAAATAAAGCACATATGCATATAAATCTATACAATAAAATGAGTTTAATCTACAAATTCAAGTCAGTTAATATCTAAATAAGTGGTTATAAAACCACTTATCAGAAAGTTTAAGAAACTAGCATTCATTTCAAATATGAATGAAGTTAGGAAACTTGCCTTAGGTACAGCTACAACTTACAGTTTACGCTGCATTGTTCATTGCAATCCCTATATAACACATAAGGAAATAACACATACACCAATTAGTCATATACTTTACTTACATATTGGTTTAAGCTTAACTTTACTCCTTATGGTTCGTGTTTATAACCTAAGTTCACGTAACCCTCAGTCTTTACCGTTTTACGGTGTTATAACATACGGAGATGTCTTAACTCATACAATCATCATCTTTGGTGATTTACATTCTTATCTTCTTCTTATAACTTTTCTAGGACTTAGTACACATCGAGTATCTACTAGTATTCCATATGGTACTCTGAGTGGTTTCCCACGAACAACTAACAAACTAGTTTCCCATCTCATTTACACTGTCATTCACAACGAGTTAGATCGGTTGCTAGTTTCGTATATACCTCCGCTCTCTGAAGGAATTGTTTAGCCTAGCTCTCATATGTCAACCATTAAAGACTACGATTGTACCACAACCTAAACTTAACTTAACTTATCCGAACCATTAAAGCTATAATGTTCATTAAATTGATTTCCCATTCCTTATGGCTTTCTGGCAACTAAATGACATACTTAGGATTTATTCCTTATCGTCTAAGTCATACAATCTTTTTTATACTAAGAACAATCATTCAATGTTAATAATATGCATTCATTGCGTTAAGCATTTTACATTACCTTATTCATATCCTATAACGTCTGGTTCATTTGACTCGGAACATCATACAAGTTATAATCATTAACTCGGCTTCTTAACGTTATATATCATTGTCATTAATTCAGTTTTTTCACCGTTCACAGGTTTAATCATTATTTTTCATTACCTTACAGTAAAAACATACACGGTGTGTAGGTTTTGCTCGTTTAATATTCGTGTACACTCAACCCTTACGTCGGCTAAAGTGTTTAAAGCTTACATTTCATTCTAACATTCTCTATCCGACTTACACTCAGACATTCATTAATCTTATCACTGTTTGCTACGACTTTCTTGATAATTCATATTTTTCTTACTATCTTCGTCAACGTTTAAGTCATACAATCAATGTATACTTAGAACGTTTGCATGATGTGAATACGATTCATGAGGATCATTTACATATTCTGCATTCACGTTGTTCGTCACTTAATCTCTCATTCAACCTTTACCTTCCATTCGTTATTCATTACATGAACACTACGTTCATCATCATTTCTTAATGTCGAAACCATACAGTTCGTTGTATGCTAAGACCGATCATTCATTGCAAATATGTTGCATTTACAGCGCTTATACGCTTTACACTTATCTCTCATTAAGACATCATAACATCGAAATGTTATACATCACCCTCATCACTCAACATCTACAAAATCACAATCATAGCAATCCCACACGTTAATTTTATCGTGACCACAGTCCCCAAATATCGGTTACGTAAATCGCGTTCGCCATTTGATAACCTTTATTCAATGTTTCATCGTTAAACTTAAGGTTTTAATCATCATTATTGATATTTTTCTTCATGGATATTAAATTCATGCTTGCCTCTTAATTAACATCCAAAAAGTTGGACAATAAAAATCTCCAGTCAAGGAAAAATTCCTTTAAGGACGCTGCGGCGCCACTTCCTTTGTTAAAACTAGTGTTGCGCCACCTCAAGGAAGTAGATAGCTCCCCGGGATAACACTACAAAGACAGACCTCCCAAAGGCATAACGAGTCTTCAGTGGCAAAAGATTAAAAAACTCGAAAAATTTTTCTAAGTGTTGAACATGTTTGAGATGCCTACTTTGAAACTCATACCTTCTTCGTTATAACTCGGAACGAGGTTGTTCCAAAGCCCATTTTCTTTCTTATCTTACGTACTTCAACTTCCATATGATAGAATTTCATTCTAAATCCGTTAACATGCCATTCGATTGGCTTAAAATTCATCATTCGTTCATTTTACGTTATTAACGTTCTTTATTTGTTCGTCCGTAATTCGATCATCCAAACTTGGAATTCATTCGTTCTTGAGTCCACGACTCAGATTTTCTACGTTTTCTTACATTCTTATGAAACCCTACACATTTTGGTTCATTTACATACTTTCTACTTTTTGCTCGTCTTTTATGAAATTTTTGCCATAACTTTGTTATAGCTAAGTTCAATCCGTTCTTCATACGTGATGGTTTTAAACTTGTCCATCAACAACAAGGTCTAACTACTATGGTTTTAAATTTGTCCATCAACAACGTTCTTCGTGTTCTTCGCGTGTTCTTTGCGTTCTTCGCTCGTTCTTTATTTTTAATCGATATTTTGATTATGATTTCACTTTTTCTTCAAATTTGGTGTTATAAAACACCATTCCTTACTTATTTCACCGAATCATTCATATGATTCATTCGGATCATTTAAATTCATTACGAAATTCATACTTCCTTAAAAAGCTTTTTAAGAAATTTATAAACTAAACTTATAATGCTTATGTCTTCATTTTCTCATCATTTCAACCATATGAAAATTATTCTTAACATCTTCTACTTCTATTCTCATTAAGCTATATGATTCCATAAAAACTTAAAGAAAATTTATATTAAACTAGGTTTTAGGATTACCTTTCTTCTTTAATCTTCTCCCGTTGGACAAAGTTTGTATAAGACCCCAACTTTTATAAATAAAGATGAATTTTCTATAAATATTATTTTTGAATATTATGGAGTAAATTTGATATAATGTTATAGTTGTGGGTAATATTTATAAATTTTGCAAAGTAAGCAAGTTGTTATAAAATATTCGTTTGGTCGGGGAATATTCTTTTTGTCGGGGAATATTCGTACGACGGCACAATCATTGGTGGACCCCACAACGGAATTATTGTTGGATTGAGAAAACGACAAAAATACTTTATGAAAATAATGGTGGAGGTGTTACCATTAAAACTGTTGAACTACCCGGTAGTAAAAGTACAGTAATACGCGTGGTTGTATAATAACACACGGTATTGATTATTGATGCTTACGTGAGAAGTCACTCAGCTATACTTAATTATTGCTACAGTAATTGCTGCATCATATCTCTTATATTATTGATTCAATTATTGTCACAAGATTATCATCTCAGATAATATGTTATATTATTAAATCAATAATTGAGACGACAAGTTATAAATGATTAATAATTGTTGAAAGATTAAATATGTGTTGATTAAATATAAAATGATTTCTGGTAATATTTATTCAATCCTTGATGTATATAAAGAGTATATTATGAGACGTTTGTGGTAAGTTTGGTTATTTTATGGGGGGCCCATATGTCATCATCTAAGAGTCTCTTCGTCAATAGTAATTACTTTCGTCAATAGTAATTACCTTCGTCAATAGTAATTACCTTCCTCAATAGTAATTACCTTCGTCAATAGTAACTACCTTTACCAGACGTCAAACCACTTGTCATTTCATATTACAGGAGTCGAACCAATTGTTGTTTCACATTGCAGCGTCAAACCACTTTTCTTTTCACATCACCAAATAATCAAGCCACTTGCCTTTTCACATTTCAAGTGCTAAGCTAGAAATCTTCTATAAATAGAGGCCTAGTGCTTCATTATTTTCACGAATTCATTCAAGCTATAGAGAGAAAAGTATAGAGAATAAAAGAGAAAGAAGAAGAGTATTACATTACTACACTCTTTAGATATTCAATCTACTACTAATGTAAGGGGTGTTATTCTTTCTTATTCATGTAGAGAATCGTTGTTATTCCATTGCTTATTATTCTGTTGGAATAACTTTGTATCGCTTGATTTACCACTATACTTGGGGACCTTCTTCTATTATTCAATTGGAACATCTCGATCATGTGTTTTACAGGACTGGTTCCGTCTTTTTATTATTATTACATTGGAACATCCTATCTCGTGTGTTTTTACATCGGACTGGGTTCTGCTCTTTATTATTATTACATTTGGAACATCCTATCTCATGTGTTTTTTACACCGACACTGGTTCCGCTCTTTATTATTCTGTTGGAACATCCTGCTTGGTGCAAATTTTGCCTCGACTCGGTTCCGTTATTATTATTCTGTTGGAATAACTTTGCCTATGCGGCAATCTCCGCATGCATGGTGATTTCTTTTGTTATTCCATTCTTTATTATACTCAAGTTGGTTAAAGTTTTGACTTCTATACTCCATGAAATTAGTAGAATATCCTTGATATTTGCGCTTCATCCAAATATCTTTTCATGGAAATATTCTTCCGATCATTCTTGAATTTTACTCTACAAAGCGAAGATCATGTTGACAATTTGGACATTATTAGTTCTGGATATATTAATTCTTGAACTTATTTTATTGAATTCTTATATCATTGTCATCATCCTCATGTTTATATTATGTTGAAAGTCATCTCGTGGCACATAGTACATATAGATGGACTTGGTATGATTATGACCGAGGATTATTCGATGTAATCATGGTAATGTAATATTACAAATGATGTGGTAAAAGTTATCATTTGCCCGTAGTGCATTGATGGACAGTTGTTGGCATGTTCATGACCATTAATGAATACACGAATGTCCTTGGTCAGTAGTGCATGGATAATTTGTGGTCGTGATACTAAAGAATATCTTTGGTAGTAGTAGTGTGGGGTGATTTGATGATGTGGATTATTTATTAAGTCGAGTCCCCCAATGATAAAAGTCATGAAAAACCTTTTAAATCATAAAAGATAGTAGATTTTATTCTCTACTTGACTCTTTTAATGGATTGCTTGTTCATTGCAGCTTAAACTTGATGTTGTTATATTTTATCGGTTTAACACCGTTGAAGGCTAACAATAATTTATTATGCATTATCTTAGTCATAATATTTCTTCTTTGGGCTAGTTGAGCTCACCCTTTCTTTCACTTTATTCTCTTGAGAAATGAGAACATAGCGAGGACTAGTCGGGGAGCGGAGTGACGGTCCGGAGCAGGATAGCATTAGTAGTCCTCACTATTCTGTGAAATAGTGTGTTAATAATTGTAATGAGGACTCCTTTTGAGTTTGTATAATCTCTAGTAGACAATAATTGTATTCAAACTCACAGTTATGTTTTGTCGTATTGTACACGACAGTTGTATTAGTAAGTTGTATTTCAATTTTGTACCATGTATCTGACGACCCAAGATGGGTGATGTATACCTAATTTTGGGGGCGTCACGGTTGGTATCAAAGCTTAGGGAAATGATCCCTGGCTAAGATATGAGAATAGTACTAGGAGGGGAGAGACGGGGAATTCCTTCGCTAGTATGACCTACCTAAGTTTATGTGGTATTAAATTGGTCGGTCAGAATTTAGGGATAATATGTTATATGTCAATTAACCTTTGTTTTGTGGCAGTATCTGAAAATGACATCCGAGAATGTTGAGAATAGCAATGGAGCACAGGCGACTGTTGATTCACCACATATCAATAATCAGGATAATCTGCATCAGGAAGGCGACAATCCTCATGCAAACAATAACACTGACCAAATGATGAATGATCAAATGTTCAAGGGCTTTATACAATTCATGCAACAGCAGGCAAGAGCGGCTCCTGTCCAAAATACAGGTGGAAACACTGGAAACTCTCGGGCGGTCACCGCTAAACAGTTCAAGGAGCTGGGACCACCGGAGTTTAAGGGAGAGCCAAAACCACTTATGGCGGAAGCATGAATAAAGAAGATCACCAAGATATTTGATGTCTTGGGATGCTCCGAGGAGCAAAAGGTTTCCTTTGCCGCCTTTATATTGCGCGGAGAGGCAGATTACTGGTGGGAATCGGTAAAACGTACTCAACCTACTGTACTAAAGATGTCTTGGGAGAAGTTCCAAGAGCTGTTCAACGACAAATACTTTCCTGAAAGTATTCGTCACATGAAGGAGGTGGACTTTATCAAGTTGGAACAAAACAATATGACCGTGTCGCAATACGAGGCTAAATTTGCAGAGTTATCCCGCTTTGCGTCCCACTTGGTGGATAATAAAGAGAGAATGACACGGATGTTTTTAAGAGGTTTGAAGTCAGAGATACGTCAACATCTTATTTCTCATAAACTGTGTTTATATTCAGATGTTGTAAATAGGGCTCAGTTAGTGGAGGGCGATAACGAGTCAACGAACTAAAAGAGAGCAAATGCAAAAAATGATAATACCAAATGAGAGCGATCATCAAAGCGGTGACAACAAGCGTGGAGGGAATCAACAGGCCAGAAATGGTAACCACTTCGGTGGTAATCAAGGCCAAAATAATAAGAATGGACATTTCAAGAAGAGGAGATTCAACAATGATGGAAAGACGTCAGTACCAACACCTGTCGTTAAGGAAGGAGAACGACCACCTATCATATGTTTCAAATGCGGAGGGAGGGCACATCGGTCAAATCAAGCGCGATCATTGTCCCAAAGCATGTTATAATTGTGGAAAAGAAGGTCACTTAGCCCGATTTTGTCATTCACCTAAGGTAAATTCAGCTAGGATGGAGGCACCAAAGGCCGTCCCAGAAAAGTCAAAACCGGTAGTGCAAGGGATAGCGTTTGTTGTGACCTCCCAAAAAGCAAGGAACCCGAATGAGGTCATCACATGTAAGCTTATCATAAACTCTAACAAAATCTATACTTTATTTGATACCGGTTCTACCCATTCTTTTATTTCTCCTACTTGCGCTCATCGATTAAATTTGACTCCGGAGAAATTAGACTTTGACTTATCTGTGGAAACTCTGTTGGGAGAAACCTTCATTACATCCACTGTTTATAAGTCTTGTTTGGTTCAAAGGTACCCTCATATTACCTGTAGATCTTATTTCATTGAAAATACTTTCATTTGACGTGATTCTAGGGATTGATTGATTACTACTCATCATGCAAAAATTGATTGTTTCCGTAAGGTTGTTAGCTTTCATATTCCTAATCAACCTATTATGCGAATTCAAGCGACCAAACCATTAAAATCAATCACGGTCATCTCAAGCCATAAAGCTATTCGTTTATTGAAAAACGGATGTCAAGCTTTCTTAGCTCATGTCACGATTTAAACAAAAATACGCCGCTTTTGAACGATATTTCTATTGTTAATAAATTTCTGACGTATTCCCAAGAACTTCCCGGCCTACCCAATTTGGCGTGAAATTAAATTTTGTATCGACCTTGAACCCGGTACAAAACCCATTTCTAAAGCCCCATATCGAATGGCTCCTATTGAACTTCAGGAGTTAAAGACCCAACTGCCAGAATTGTTAGACATTAGCTTTATTCATCCTAGTACTTCTCCTTGGGGTACTCCTATTCTATTCGTGAAGAAGAAAGATGGGAGTATGCGACTTTGTATTGATTATCGGGAGTTGAATCATGTCACCATCAAAAATAGGTATCCATTGCCACGTATTGATGACCTGTTTGACCAGTTGCAAGGAGTCAAATTCTTTTCAAAGATTGATCTTCGTTCCGGATATCACCAATTGAAGATTAGAACTGATGACATTCCAAAGACGGCTTTCAGAACTCGGTACGGGCATTATTAATTCCTAGTCATGTCCTTTGGATTGACTAATGCTCCTGTTGCCTTAATGGATATGATGAACCGAGTATTCAAGGAATATTTGGATCACTTTGTGGTCGTCTTTATTGATGACATCCTTATTTATTCCAAAAGCCGTGAAGATCATGAGAAACACTTGAGGCTAACACTCCAAAAGCTTCGTGAATATAAGCTTTATGCCAAGTTGAAGAAATGCGAATTCTGGATTGAGGAAGTAGCATTCCTTGGGCACATAGTATCAAGTCATGGAATATCTATTGACCCAGCAAAGATTGAAGCAATTTAAAGCTGGGAGCAACCTAAATCAGTGACCAAAGTACGTAGCTTTCTCGGTTTAGCTGGTTATTATCGGAGATTCGTGGAAGGATTTTCTCGAATCGCTACTCCATTGACTCAGCTGACTCGAAAAGATACAAAGTTAGGTTGGAGCAAAGAATGTGAGAAGAGTTTTCAAGAACTCAAGAGGAGACTCATTTTGGCACCTGTTCTGACAATACCATCTGGCTCGGAGGGATTTGTCATCTACAGTGATGATTCGGGCAAAGGGTTGGGATGTGTTCTCATGCAACATGGAAAAGTCATAGCCTATGCCTCAAGACAACTCAAAGAATATGAGAGGAATTATCCTACTCATGATCTAGAGTTGGTAGCTGTTGTCTTCGCACTAAAGATTTGGAGGCATTACTTGTATGGGGAGAAGGTGGATATCTTTACGGATCATAAAAGCCTCAAATATTTCTTTACTCAAAAGGAACTCAATATGCGACAACGACGTTGGCTTGAACTACTGAAAGATTATGATCATACCATCCAATACCATCTTGGAAAAGCGAACGTGGTAGCTGACGCATTGAGTAGAAGATCATATGCAAGTACAAATGCAATATTGTCAACGCAAAGGCCCATTTTGTGTGACTTGCAAAGGATGGAGATAGAGTTAAAGACTCCAGGGACCCATGTGATGATGGCGAATATACGAGTAGAACCGACTTTAATCGATAAAGTTAAAGCTGCTCAAGTTACAGACCTGGAGCTGATGCGTATGAGGAAGAAAGTGCAAGAAGGTGATATGCCGGAAGCAAGAATCAATGAAGAAGGAATACTTCGAGTCAACTCCAGACTTTGTGTTACTAATGACCCTGATTTAAAGTATAAAATCATGATGGAGGCGCACAACACACCGTTTGCAATCCATCCTGGGAGTACCAAAATGTATCATGATATTCGTCATACATTTTGGTGGAGCAATATGAAGAGAGAGATAGCGTTGTTTATCTCAAGGTGTCTAACTTGTCAACGAGTTAAAGCGGAGCATCAAGTACCAAAAGGTCCATTGCAACCACTTGAAATTCCAGAATGGAAGTGGGAGCACATTACCATGGATTTCGTTCTGGCCTTCCTAAGGTTTCTCAAGGCATAGATGCGATTTGGGTCATTATTGATAGATTAACCAAGTCTGCTCATTTCTTACCGATACGAGAAACTTATACACTTGAACGTCTTGCTCGTATGTACATAAACGAGATTATAAGACTGCATGGTATGCCGGTATCCATAGTTTCTGATCGAGACCCAAGATTCACATAACGATTTTGGGTTAGTTTGCAAAACGCTATGGGCACAGACTTACGATAAAGCTCGGCATATCATCCTCAGACGGACGGACAGTCGGAGAAGACTATTCAAACTCTTGAAGATCTATTAAGACTGTGTCCTTGATTTCAAGGGAAGTTGGGACAAGTTCTTACCATTGGTGGAGTTTTCCTACAACAACAATTATCAAGCAAGTATTGGCATGGCTCCATTCGAAGTGTTGTATGGAAAAAAGTGTCGTTCTCCAGTATGCTGGGATGAAGTGGGTGAAGCAATGTTGTTAGGACCGGAGTTGGTATGTATGACTACGGAAAAGATTTAAACGATCCGACGACGTATAAAAACCTCACAAGATCGACAAAAGAGTTATATTGATCTTCTTCGAAAGGACGTGGAATTCGATATAGGAGATCATGTGTTGTTGCGTGTTGCTCCATGTAAAGGAGTTACGAGATTTGGAAAGAGAGGAAATCTCAATCCTCGATTCATCGGCCCATTTTTAATCCTCGATCGAGTAGGAACTGTGGCCTATAGACTCGCTTTACCGCCAAGTATGTCTCGTGTTCATAACGTTTTTCACATATCCATGTTACGTAAATATGTGAAAGACCCGAACCACATTATTGAGTTAGAACCGGATAAAATAGCGGAAGATTTGACGTATGAAAAGGTTCCTGTTCAAATCATGGATAAGAAGGAACATATTCTACGCTCCAAGGTTATACCTCAAGTTAAAGTTTTGTGGAGAAACCACGATGTTGAGGAAATGACTTGGGAGTTAGAATCCGAAATGAAATCAAGGTATCCTTACCTCTTCGACATACCAGGAACATACCCTAATTTCGAGGGAGAAATTTCATAAGAAGGGGAGGTTGAAAGACCCCAACTTTTATAAATAAAGATAAATTTTCTATAAATATTATTTTTGAATATTATGGAGTAAATTTGATATAATGTTATAGTTGTGGGTAATATTTATAAATTTTGCAAAGTAAGCAAGTTGTTATAAAATATTTGTTTGGTCGGAGAATATTCTTTTTATCGGGGAATATTCGTACGACGACACAATCATTGGTGGACCCCACAACGAAATTATTATCGGATTGAGAAAACGACAAAAATACTTTATGAAAATAATGGCGGAGGTGTTACAGTTAAAACTGTTGAACTACCCGGTAGTAAAAGTACAATAATACGCGTGGTTGCATAGTAGCACACGGTATTGATTATTGATGCTTACGTGAGAAGTCACTCAGCTATACTCAATTATTGCTACAGTAATTGCTGCATCATATCTCTTATATTATTGATTCAATTATTGTCACAGTATCATCTGTATAATATGTTAGACTATTAAATCAATAATTGAGACGACAAGTTATAAATGATTAATAATTGTTGAAAGATTAAATATGTGTTGATTAAAAATAAAATGATTCATGGTAATATTTATTCAATCCTTGATGTATATAAAGAGTCTATTATGAGACGTTTGTGGTAAGTTTGGTTATTTTATGGGGGGCCTATATGTCATCATCTAAGAGTCTCTGTTGGAACATCTTGTTTGTGTGTTTTACGCCGGACCTAGTTCCGTCTTTATTATTCTGTTGGAACATCCTATCGGTGCAAATTTTGCTTGACCTGGTTCCGTTATTATTATTCTGTTAGAATAACCTGTCTATGCGAAGTACCGCATGCATGGTGATTTCTTTTGTTATTCCATTCTTTATTATACTAAGTTGGTTAAAGTTTTGACTTCTATACTCCATGAAATTAGTAGAATATCCTTGATATTTGCGCTTCATCCAGTATCTTTTTATGGAAATACTCTTCTGATCATTCTTGAATTTTACTCTACAAAGCAGTATCATGTTGACAATTTGGACATTATTAGTTCCTGGATAAATTAATTCTTGAACTTGTTTTATTGAATTCTTATATCATTGTCATCATCCTCATTTTTTATATTATGTTGAAAGTCATCTGTGGCTCTGTAGTACATATGTAGATGGACTTGGTATGATTATGACCGAGGATTATTCAAAGGTAATCATGACCGTAATGTTACAAATGATGCGGTAAAAGTTATCATTGGCACAGTAGTGCATTGATGGACGATTGTTGGCATGATCATGACCATTAATGAATACACGAATGTCCTTGGGTCAGTAGTGCATGGATAATTTGTGGTCGTGATACTAAAGAATATCATTGGCCATAGTGCGGGGGTGATTTGATGATGTGGATTATTTATTAAAATTTGAGTCCCAAATGATAAAAGTCATGAAAAACCTTTTAAATCATAAAAGAAAGTAGATTTCATTCTCTACTTGACTCTTTTAATGGATTGTGTGTTCATTGCAGCTTAAACTTGATGTTGTTATATTTTATCGGTTTAACATCACATGAAGGCTAATGATAATTTATTCTCGCATTATCTTAGTCATAATATTTCCTCTTCGGGCTAGTTGAGCTCACCCTTTCTTTCACCGTTCTTTTTTCGAAATGAGAACATAGCGAGGACTAGTCGGGGAATGGAGTGATTAGTCCCGAGGATAGCATTAGTAGTCCTCACTAATCTGTGAAATAGTGTGTTAATAATTGTAATGAGGACTCCTTTTGAGTCTGTATAATCTCTAGTAGACAATAATGTATTCAAACTAACAGTTATGTTTTGTCGTATTGTACACGACGATTGTATTAGTAAGTTGTATTTGAATTTTGTACCTTGTATCTGACGACCCAAGATGGGTGATGTATACCTAATTTTGGGGGCATCACAGTTTGCACATGGGCTAGCTTTTCCTCCTTATCCGACTTCTCTCTCTCTCTCTCTGTCAAGTGTTGGTGATTTTTAAATCACCAACAAATGAGCTAAGGCTCTCCTTATATAGAAAACGTAGGCTAGGGGCAAAATAGTCATTTTGCCCCCAAAGTTAATATTCCCACCTCCTTAACTAACATCCTTACTATTCACAAAGTTTCTCTTGGAAGTTTCGTGTTTTCGACTTGCGGAATTCATCCGACAATTCGTAAAACTGCGATTCTCGGAATCCAAATAATATTTATGGATAATACGTCTTTCCGGTAGCATCCCCAAATCCGGGTCCCAAGAACCACGAACTTGGTACGTTACGATACTTCATCATCATACATATTCTATCATCTAATGCGGAACAAATAAACATATATTGTTTATTTTACATAATTCTATAACATTTTCCCAGGTTTATTAACCTTAACTTAATACATACCTTCAATATCTTAGAAGATTTACAATGCTATTTTCGTCCAAAAATTTAATAGATCTAACTGCAACATAATTTAATCTTGCACTTTGACTTTACTTCTGTCTTTATTCGAGCTTTCATCTAAATATGAAAATTTTATCATGATATAGCAAGGGTAAGCAATAAATTTGCCCAGCAAGTTTTAAATACAATGAAGATATATCATGATTGAAAAGAATGAATAAGCTTTCAAGTTTTCAACAATATAATAATTGTGAAATAACATAAATCAAGTTTTAATAATTGCATGACTGAGTCAATAATGTTTGAAGGTCAACAATGACCATAAACAATTTAACTGAACCTTATGGTAATGAAGGTGATCAGCCTTTCATACCTGATGAACATATGCAACATGCACTAAGTGCGAATCAATAATCAGTTTAGACATGAATAATCATCAATAATCATTCACTAACATACTTTGAAATATAACTCGAGTTTGACTTAAGGAAACTTGCCTGATTCGTTGACTATTGCTACGCAATTTCAGTTAACTTCTTTTTGGTAAGACCTATCATTAATAAGATTGGTCTTTCAATCAACATATTCTACTTTGTATCATAATACAATTACTTTATCAATCAATTATCTAACACTTAATCAAATATTAGATAACTTCTTAACACATCAGTAATATTATTGTCCTTTGATAATTCTTTAATCACTATAACATATCCATTATGATTTAACACTCTCATTATCATTTCATAAGTTATTCTTTAACATCCAATAAGTCAAATACAAATCCAGCCACCTGGGTTCTAAATCCAACAACCCAAACTGTAATCCAGCTAACTGGATTCCAAATCCAGCGACCTGGATTCAACAGATTTCCAATCCAATAAGCCTGGATTCACCAATACTTCAATCCAGCAAGCTGGATTCATAATCCTTCAATCCAGCAAGCTTCTTTTCAATCCAGCAAGCTGAATTCATCAAATTTTCCAATCCAACAAGCTAGATTCCATATCCTTTTCATGAAAAACACTAAATCACATATTATTTTTCTATCCTTTGTCCAAACACGTAATATAATTAATTGAATATCAATTTGAACAATTACATTAAAAAATATCATAAATCTCTTATTTTAATCATCCGTCGAATATTATTAATTATGTAATAATATTTTACGCTAAGGTTATTAACCTTTTAATAACATTACATACAAATACTACTAATAATATCTTAATCTAATATTATTAGTCATATAACAATAAGTTAAGTCATTAATCACATTAATAAACAATTGTTTTTAATTGTTTTCCTTTTATTAATACACATGTTTAAGCATTCTAAAATGCCATAAACATCACAACACTTCACACCCGACCCAAAACTTCATCAAAAACCTGCATAAGTCATGCTTAAGGGTCTCAAGTCATAAATCGTACTTTTCATATTTTTGGACATCATATAATTAATTAAATCCATTTATCCATTTATCAACATTTAGATGAAAAATACTAAATCAGTTCCAAAAATATTTCTTTTCTGGGACTTGACAGAATATAGTTTCATATTGAACATATATTTTCCCAGAATTTTTAAAATAGATTTACTATATTTAAATAGTCCATAATAGCCAAATATTCTCCAATTTTTCATAAATCTAGATTAACTCCAAACATTCTAAAATTTTTACAGTACGCTCCTGCTATACACATGTACTTCCAGTAAAAATTTTATAATTATTGGACTTATACACAGAGTTATTCGGGTGGCTTCATAAAAATAGTCCTTCACCGTAAAATCCATAACTCTCAAACCGTATGGCCAAAAATTCTCAAATTTTTACACAACCTGCATATCTTCTGATATTAACACCCCAAAGTTTTCCAGAATTTTTAAAGCACAAAAAGTGGACAAAACTGCCCCCGTTTTAGACTGCCCCAAAACAGTCTTATTTTCTTTTACCAAAAACGGGACTGTTTTGGCTTAATCAACCACTACACCATGAAAACTCAACATTTTTGAGTTCTACCACTTGGATTAACTAGTAAACACGTATATCTAGCACCCCTCTTTGACGGATCGTAAAAAGGAGTTATAGATTTAAAACGGTGGATTTTCAAAGTAAATAGAAATTTTTGATTTCAAAACTAGAAAAATTAATTTTCTTTTCCTTTTTGATTCCAACAAAATAAACACCCAATATGGGTAAATCCATACTTGAATCCATGGAAAACACATAGATCATAGGGGTTTGAACATCCAATCAAAAACCCCTTTTCATCAAATTACAAAAAGAAAGAGAATAAAGCTTAGGAAAAATAATTTCATACATTTCTCTTTCTCTTTCTTCTTCTTCTTCTTCTTCATGGAGAAATTTTTTTTTCTCCTTCTTATCACCCATGGTTGCCGCCCCCTCCCTTCTCTGTCTCTCCCTCTAGGTTTCTCCCGTTCTCTTCTTTCCCCCTCTTGGCTTTCTCTCTCTTTGTTGGCTAAAGAAGGAATTAAGATGAGAAAGAAAGAATAAAGGAAATAAGATATCTAGATAAAATATCTACATACACCTCCTTTTTCTCCTCACATTATAATCGGCCATGTGACCTCTTCTCCTCCCACATCTTTTTTTTATTTGCTTTATTAAATGACCACAATGCCCTCAATAATTGGGTTAAAACAAATTGGGCCACTTATTAAATCTTTTGGGCTTTCAATTAATCCTTTGGGCTATGCAATATTAACATAATCCAATTCTTTCCATCTTCTCCCACCCTAAATATTTAATTAGGGTATCCATTCCAAATATATAGAATTTAAATCATCACTCTTGTACCTTAAATTCTATAACCCAACTAAACTTGTTTTAATTAAGTTCTAAAATTAATAACTTGAAATAATAAAAATATATCTCTTAACTTAAGATAATTTTTTAATATTATTGTTCTCCCATAAGTGGGCCTAGTTTGGGCTCTTAATTAATCTTATTGAGCTAACAAATTTAATTGTTTTACTTATTAACAAAACTAACTTGGGCTTTCAACCCTAATTAAATTGGGTCAATATAATACTTATCACATACATAATATATTGGGCTAGATTAAATAATTTAATCTCCCTTAGTCACTCTATCTACAAGTCCAATGCTTAATTAATTAATTGGGCTCGTTTAAATAATATAACTTCTTTAGTCCATCAAATTTAATTCTCTTGGACTCTAAATAAATTAATGGGCTATGATATTATTATAGTCCATTACTTTTAATACTATTTTACCCTAATTATTTAATTAGGGTTTTTATTTCTCACTCTAGAAAATAAATTCTTTACTCATGCATTTTTAATTTCATAACCCAATTAGAGTTGGTTATAAAACTTATTATTTGAGATATATAAAATAAATCTCTTAGAACTAGTATATATTATAAATACTAGTATTCTCTCATCTCATAACCCTTAAGTTATTCAATTCTTCATTCCTAATATATATTTAGGATTACATTAGTTTCTTTTATTTGTTTATATAATAAACAAATATAAACGATCACATAATATTCATATTCACTTACTCACATAATCATTAAATAAATTGTGACATATTCCACAATTCTCTTAGATTAGGACACTAGTATATAATTAAAATACTAGGACCACTAAATAACAATAACCATTTAGGTCATTTAATTCTCATACTTAATTTATATAACTTATTCAAGTTATACAATTTATATTGTATACTTCAATTTAATTTCCTCCTCCTCTCCATAAATTGTTTTCAAACAATTTATTTATATATTAAATATATAATTTAATATATTCAATCATTTATTCAAATATAAATTTAATTTACTAACTTTCTTGATATCAATATACATATTTACATATTGGATCTCCTCTCATATTTTTACTTTACATCATTTGGTATAATATTAAATATTATACCATTATCCATATAACATAATTCACTTCTCACACTAATTTTGACTTTTCTCCATAAAAAGTCAACTTTTAACTTTGACCAAAAGTCAACCTTTACACATTTTGTGTTTCTCATCCATTCGACTAAACTTGATGTTAGGATGCAACCAAGCAAATTGGTGCTTCAAAATTCTATCTCTAACTCAAATTTTGAGTTTTAAATTACTCCCTTCATATTGCTAATCGTGTTAACTAATGACTTTATACTTGTTCAATTCACATCAAATTTTACAGGTATCATAATTCCTTATTCTTGATATCCATTCAAATACATATCAATTCATTTCTAGGGTTTTGGAATTTTGTAACCCATATTTTCTCTATTCTCAATAGAATAGCAAACCATATAGGTTTTACTTGAAAATTTTAAATAAATCCTCAAATTCTCATCTAGGTTTTATTCTTTAACCTTTATTCTAATCATTCAAGATTTTATAAAAAAAAAAAAATTGGGTTGTCACATTCACCCCTTCTTCTAAAATTTCGTCCCCGAAATTAAAGCATACTAATCTCTGCTTATTCTCTTGATCAAAACTAGGTTTTCAACTTAACCTTTACCATTTCCTCATTTGAGGATTTCTCTTCTATCTTCACATTTTACAATAACTACTCACTAAGAGTTTACATCTTCTAAACATTCATCAAAACTAGGTTGTCATAATAACCTTTATTCAATCATCTCAGATTGTACTCGTACGCAACGAGTTCACACTATTTCATATCCATAATCACATACTACCACAACATTACTCTGAAGAGTTTAAAAAAAACTTTTCATATCTGTCTGAGGGATCATAAAAACTATGAACTTTGAGGTTTAGGGGTATTTCTACCTGCTACCTCTTTCAATTAAGAAAGAAAGGTACTCTACCTCTGAAATATTTTATATTTGGTATGTTTACAATCACGAAGAAGGTAAACTACCGATGCGGGTACTTTGGATGATTAGTCTGTTGTACCTTAGTAATCGGAATGACTATATGCGTTCTTAGATTGGAGTATTTTATCCAATTAGTATATTCCCATTTTTAGGGTTGTTTACCTCAGACTTATCATAAGATTCTGCACCAAAATAATTTGGTTCGGCATAAGCTTTCAAAGAATAATTTGAATTTCATAAACATTTGTCTAGCTGAATCAAATAGCTTAGACGCATATCAATAATTCGAATTTCAATCGAAACATTGCTGGCCAAATTCAGTTAGCAATAATTTATCTTTAAAATTTTTAAAATCATTTATGACGTCATGATATCGTACTGTATTTACAGTCCGTTTGAGGATTTCGTCATTTTGTGACTTTGTCATACTACATTATACTATAGTGGGCTGATGATCTTTAGATCACATCCGACACTAAGTAATTCTGCATTGATAACTCCATCATTTTTTTATCATCTAAGCACCAGGTTGCATGATGCATTAATGATATAAAAATACATTTTGATAATTCAAATCATTTTTGTCTAGCTGAATCAATTAGCATAGACTCTTCTTTAAATCGTTCAAAAAAACTTTAAAAATCATCTGTGGTGTCATCATGCCACAACAAGTAACGATGTGTTAGTGGCCCCAAGTCCACACCTACACACTTGTCACCATGTGTTGAGGATAACAAAATTCTTTTTTAAAAGCACATCAGTGCGAATTTAGCTTGATGTCAAAAACATCGAAGTCTAGCATAGCTAGAAGATTTGGAATACATATGCTTCCATCATCAACTTCACTTTCTCTACTGATCCATTTCTTAATAATTTTATCTATTTCTATCATCCTCAATTCTCCATTCACAACTTTCCCATACCCAGTTCATCAAACTTACCACACATTATGAGTTCAGGAACTTTCCACAATCATATGAGTTTAAGAACTTGTCCTAGTCAGACCTTAGGTGTCCATTCGATGAGGGGTTCATAAACATTTCATATAATTATGAGTCACGAACGTACCATAAGTATAAGTTTTAAGAACTCGTACTTAACCTTATATTCTCTACCTATTCATTATACACATGAGAAAAGAATCACCTTATCCACATGCATATAACAAATAGCGCGACACCAGGTTCCAATGATTATCAATGTAAGAAACTAAGTGGTCGTCAAACCAAACTCGACCACTAATCAATATAGGAAGTTAAACGCACAATTCCCCGCCCATATAAAGAATTGGTCAACCTAACAACTATATCAACTAGAAAGCTAAGTGATTCTAAAACCAAGTACAAATTCCCCGCCCATACAAGAAATCATACAACTCAGCTGCTGACATGAGTCCTCAATTGAAATTCCTCATCATTCTTACTTTCTCTTTTCTTAATACGAATTTTCTTTAATTCGCATCTTAATATTTACCACTCTTTTCTGAGTTAACATTGTACCATTTCATAGTACCTTCTCTTTATAACATCAAGCTATATCATTCCAATCACTTAACATATCATATGTTATTCAACAATTTAATCTGATCACGTTGTGATCTTATTTCGTAATCATTTCTCCTTATACTTACGATCGTTTTATTTTACGATCTTCTTATTCTTCTATTTAATCATATTATATTATGATTTTATTAACATTTCCCATCTTATAGACATTGTCTATTTATTATCACTTTTCATCTTTATTACAGGAGTCAGGTAACTCCGGATTCTTATCCTTATATCTCTTCAAGATTCTTCTTTGAATCTTAATTATCTTTCTCTTTACTTTAATGATGAATTTCCTAAATTCATCTCTTATCACTTAAACTCAATCTGAGTTTATTCCTTATCATCATCTCCGCGGTTATAGTCTAAGGTACACCTACCTAAGGTTTATTACCTACGGCTTTGATACCAACTGTAGCATCCCCAAATTCGGGTCTCATCATACATATTCTATCATCTAATACGAAACAAATAAACATATATTGTTTATTTTACATAATTCTATAACATTTTCCCAGGTTTATTAACCTTAACTTAATACATACCTTCAATATCTTAGAAGATTTACAATGCTATTTTCGTCCAAAAATTTAATAGATCTAACTGCAACATAATTTAATCTTGCACTTTGACTTTGCTTCTATCTTTATTCGAGCTTTCATCTAAATCTGAAAATTTTATCATGATATAGCAAGGGTAAGCAACAAATTTGCCCAGCAAGTTTTAAATACAATGAAGATATATCATGATTGAAAAGAATGAATAAGCTTTCAAGTTTTCAACAATATAATAATTGTGAAATAACATGAATCAAGTTTCAATAATTGCATGACTGAATCAATAATGTTTGAAGGTCAACAATGACCATAAACAATTTAACTGAACCTTATGGTAATGAATGTGATCAGCCTTTCATACCTGATGAACATATGCAACATGCACTAAGTGCGAATCAATAATCAGTTTAGACATGAATAATCATCAATAATCATTCACTAACATACTTTGAAATATAACTAGAGTTTGAGTTAAGGAAACTTGCCAGTTTCGTTGACTATTGCTACGCAATTTCAGTTAACTTCTTTTTGGTAAGACCTATCATTAATAAGATTGGTCTTTCAATCAGCATATTCTACTTTGTATCATAATACAATTACTTTATCAATCAATTATCTAACACTTAATCAAATATTAAATAACTTCTTAACACATCAATATTATTATTGTCCTTTGATAATTCTTTAATCACTATATCATATCCATTATGATTTAACACTCTCATTATCATTTCATAAGTTATTCTTTAACATCTAATAAGTCAAATACTAATCCAGCCACCTGGGTTCTAAATCCAACAACCCAAACTCGCAATCCATTAATCGATTCCAAATCCAAATGACACGGATTCAATGATTTCAATCCAAAGCAAGTCCGGATTCACCAATACTTCAATCCAGCAAGCTGGATTCATAATCCTTCAATCCAGCAAGCTTATTTTCAATCCAGCAAGCTAAATTCATCAAATTTTCCAATCCAGCAAGCTGGATTCCATATCCTTTTCATGAAAAACACTAAATCACATATTATTTTTCTATCCTTTGCCCAAACACATAATATAGTTCATTGAATATCAATTTCAACAATTACATTGAAAAATATCATAAATCTCTTATTTTAATCATCCGTCGAATATTATTAATTATGTAATAATATTTTACGCTAAGGTTATTAACCTTTTAATAACATTACATTAAAATACTACTAATAATATCTTAATCCAATATTATTAGTCATATAACAATAAGTTAAGTCATTACTCACATTAATAAACAATTGTTTTTAATTGTTTTCCTTTTATTAATACACTTGTTTAAGCATTCTAAAATGCCATAAACATCACAACACTTCACACCCGACCCAAAACTTCATCAAAAACCTGCATAAGTCATGCTCAAGGGTCTCAAGTCATAAATCGTACTTTTCATATTTTTGGACATCATATAATTAATTAAATCCATTTATCCATTTATCATCATTTAGATGAAAAATACTAAATCAGTTCCAAAAATATTTTTTTCTTGGGATTTGACAGAATATAGTTTCATATTGAACATATATTTTTCCTGGAATTTTTAAAATAGATTTACTATATTTAAATAGTCCATAATAGCCTAATATTCTCCGATTTTTCATAAATCGAGATTAACACCAAAAATTCTGAAATTTTTATAGTATGCTCCTGCTATACACATGTACTTCCAGTAACAATTTTGTAATTTTTGGACTTATACACAGAGAGTTATTCGGGTGGCTTCATAAAAATAGTCTTTCACCGTAAAATCCATAACTCTCAAACTGTATGGCAAAAAATTCTCAAATTTTTACACAACCTGCATATCTTCTGATATTAACAACACAAAGTTTTCCAGAATTTTTAAAGCATAAAAAGTGGACAAAACTGCCCCCGTTTCAGACTGCCCCAAAACAGTCTTATTTTTTTTTACCAAAAAAGGACTGTTTTGGCGTAATCAGCCACTACACCATGAAAACTCAACATTTTTTGAGTTCTACCACTTGGATTAACTAGTAAACACGTATATCTAGCACACCTCTTTGACGGATCGTAAAGAGGAGTTATAGATTTAAAACGGTGGATTTTCAAAGTAAATAGAAATTTTTGATTTCAAAACTAGAAAAATTAATTTTATTTTCCTTTTTGATTCCAACAAAATAAACACCCAATATGGGTAAATCCATACTTGAATCCATGAAAAACACATAGATCATAGGGGTTTGAACATCCAATCAAAAACCCCTTTTCATCAAATTACAAAAAGAAAGAGAATAAAGCTTAGGAAAAATAATTTCATACCTTTCTCTTTCTCTTTTTTCTTCTTCTTCTTCTTCTTCATGGAGATTTTTTTTTCTCCTTCTTATCTCCCAGGGTTGCCGCCCCCTCCCTTCTCTGTCTCTCCCTCTCGGTTTCTCCCGTTCTCTTCTTTCCCCCTCTTGGCTTTCTATCTCTTTGTTGGCTAAAGAAGGAATTAAGATGAGAGAGAAAGAATAAAGGAAATAAGATATCTAGATAAAATATCTACATACATCTCCTATTTCTCCTCACATTATAACCGGCCATGTGGCCTCTTCTCCTCCCACATTTTTATTTTATTTACTTTATTAAATGACCACAATGCCCTCAATAATTGGGTTAAAACAAATTGGGCCACTTATTAAATCTTTTGGGCTTTCAATTAATCCTTTGGGCTATGCAATATTAACATAATTCAATTCTTTCCATCTTATCCCACCCTAAATATTTAATTAGGGTATCCATTCCAAATATATAGAATTTAAATCATCACTCTTGTACCTTAAATTCTATAACCCAACTAAACTTATTTTAATTAAGTTATAAAATTAATAACTTGAGATAATAAAAATATATCTCTTAACTTAATATAATTTTTTAATATTATTGTTCTCCCACAAGTGGGCCTAGTTTGGGCTCTTAATTAATATCATTGAGCTAACAAATTTAATTGTTTTACTTACAAACAAAACTAACTTGGGCTTTCAACCCTAATTAAATTGGGTCAAAATAATACTTATCACATACATAATATATTGGGCTAGATTAAATAATTTAATCGCCCTTAGTCACTCTATCTACAAATCCCATGCTTAATTAATTAATTGGGCTCGTTTAAATAATATAACTTCCTTAGTCCATCAAATTTAATTCTCTTGGACTCTAAATAAATTAATGGGCTATGATATTATTATAGTCCATTACTTTCAATACTATTTTACCCTAATTATTTAATTAGGGTTTTTATTTCTCACTCTAGAAAATAAATTCTTTACTCATGCATTTTTAATTTCATAACCCAATTAGAGTTGGTTATAAAACTAATTATTTGAGATATATAAAATAAATCTCTTAGAACTAGTATATATTATAAATACTAGTATTCTCTCATCTCATAACCCTTAAGTTATTCAATTCTTCATTCCTAATATATATTTAGGATTACACTAGTTTCTTTTATTTGTTTATATAATAAACAAATATAAACCATCACATAATATTCATATTCACTTACTCACATAATCATTAAATAAATTGTGACATGTTCCACAATTCTCTTAGATTATGACACTAGTATATAATTAAAATACTAGGACCACTAAATAACAATAACCATTTAGGTCATTTAATTCTCATATTTAATTTATATAACTTATTCAAGTTATACAATTTATATTGTATACTTAAATTTAATTTCCTCCTCCTCTCCATAAATTGTTTTCAAACAATTTATTTATATATTAAATATATAATTTAATATATTCAATCATTTATTCAAATATGAATTTAATTTACTAACTTCCTTGATACCAATATACATATTTACATATTGGATCTCCTCTCATATTTTTACTTTACATCATTTGGTATAATATTAAATATTATACCATTATCCATATAACATAATTCACTTCTCACACTAATTTTGACTTTTCTCCATAAAAAGTCAACTTTTAACTTTGACCAAAAGTCAACCTTTACACATTTTGTGTTTACTATCCATTTAGACTAAACTTGACGTTCCGGATGCAACCGAGCAGTCCGTGCTTCAAAATTCTATCTCTAACTCAAATTTTGAGTTTTAAATTACTCCCTTCATATTGCTAATCGTGTTAACTAATGACTTTATACTTGTTCAATTCACATCAAATTTTACAGGTATCATAATACCTTATTCTTGATATCCATTCAAATATATATCAATTCATTTCTAGGGTTTTAGAATTTTGTAACCCATATTTTCTCTATTCTCATTCGAATAGCAAACCATATAGGTTTTACTTGAAAATTTTAAATAAATCCTCAAATTCTCATCTAGGTTTTATTCTTTAACCTTTATTCTAATCATTCAAGATTTTATAATTTTTTTTTTTGGGTTGTCACAATTCCTCTACAGATTTACACTTACGCATTCTCGGAACTTTGAAAAACTGAAAAACACTTTTTGATGATAAACGTTTTTCTTCACGTTTTTCCCTAACGTAGTTAAACGAATGAATAGTACATAACAGTACTTTTTGTGTGGCAACCCGAATTTTTATAAGTTATTAAAATAGGAATTTAATAATTAAAATTCTTATTATGGGATGTTTTGAGTTTGAGTATGTATATATACGTGCTATATATTTTGAAATGTAACATTCCAGAATTTTAAATACGATATTAAATATTTATTGATTTATATAAATATTTAATAGATGTGATTATCGTTGAATAAATATTTGTTCAATTAATTTAATTTTGTTTAGTTAATTATTTATTAAATAAATAATTGATGAATTAAGGAAATTATTATTATATTGATATTTTAATTTAATGATTAATTATTTGTATTATGTTATGTGATTAAAGGATTTATTTAATTAATTGTGATTTGCATTAATTAAAATAAATATGAAAGCTTGATTAAATATAGTGTGACAAATAACTATATTATAAGGAGTTATTAAAATAAATTAAAGTAGTTTAATTTAGTTTTTAACAAACAAGGCTTAATATACTAATTCTTAAATATTTAAAGGGTTTTTGCCAAACAAGCCTTATTACTTTTGAGATTTCTAGTTTTTGAAATTAAATAAAATAAATAATATAAATAAAACAAATAAAATAATAAATATACTATATTTATATTATATACGTTAGTTTTGTAACTGATATAATAAGTAGGCTTATTATTGCCATAACAGTTTTATTTTTGACGCAAACTATTATCAGTTAGTTTACGCTTACTATTGTTAGTACCTAGTCTAATACTGAGAGAAGAAAGAAAAGATTTTCAGAGAGAGTTGTCTGAGAATTGAGAGAAGTTCTGAATTTGCAAAGTAATTAGCAGTTGATTAGCAAGCAGTTGTTCAGTTCTATTAAGCCTAGTATATGGCAAGTGATGTAAAGGTTAAAGTTTTATTTATTGTTATTCCAAGTGAGCCTTATTTGCTCATGTAACATTCTAGATTTTTTAAATGTAAATTATAAATATTTATTGGATGTGTTTATTATTGGATAAATAATTGTTCAATTTGATTGATTTGATTTAGTTAATTATTTATTTGTTAATAATTAATGTGTTGTGTGGATTGAGTTATGTGATTAAGTGAATTATGTAATAAATTATTATTAAATAAAGTGTGACAAATAACTATGTTATAAAGAGTTATTAAAATAAATTAAAGTAATTTTAATTTGATTTTTTTCCAAACAAGGCTTAAGTATATTAATCCTTTAATTTTAAATGATTGGCCAAACAAAGCCTATGGCTTTTGGATTTTAAATTATTAATAAAATAAATAAAACAAATATATAAATAAAATATATATTTATAAGTTATACGTTATATGTTTGATAATTGATATAATAAGTAGGCTTATTATTGCCATATATAATAGTTTTATTTTACGTATGCTTTTATCAGTTTTGGTTTACGCTCAGTGTTAGTACCTAGTCTAATATTGAGAGAAGTAAGCAAAGAGAAAGGAAAAGTTCAGAGAGTTTGAGAGGAAACCAAGTGCGTGATTGTCCAAAACAAGTTATGTTGACAAGTATTTCTTAACAACAAAAGGTATGTATTTATAACCTTAATTTATGTTTATGTAGACATATATGTTTTACGTCATTATGTCTAAAGTCTCTATGTTCTTGAAAGTCATTTACTCTGTATAAGGTTTTTACAAAAAAATGTCTGTAAACCTTGTTCTAGAATTTGTTTTGGTATTACATGTTTTTGTTGTTATAATTGTTATAACTAGCATGTGTGTGTGTGTGTGTGTGTGTATATATATATATATATATATATATGAGTGGTATTTTAATCATGTGTTAAAGAAAAAGAAATAGTTTTACTGTGAACATAAACATGTATGAATGTATGTTTTTCAGAGTTCCAAAATTTATACTTGTATTGTATGATAATCATGGAATTTAGCTGTGATTATATGAATTGGGTAAGAATTAAATAGAATATAGTTAGAATAAATCAAATTATTTTCTAACTATGATTACAGTGCTTACTGTGTTAACAATGGAGTTTTGGGTTTTAAAATTTTGGTTTCAAAGATAAACAGTGTTCCTAAAATTCGTTGTTTAATTGTTGGTCATTGGTATATGAATGATTGTTAGCGTTTATGTGTAAATTACATGAAGATATACATGTTAATTGGGGTTAATTGCTCTTAAAAATAAAGATTGTAGCTTTGCTCTATTCTTCGTTTTGTATTCTATGAGTTTCGGCGCCCTAGCGCCAAAATCCACGCTCTAGCGTCAAGTCTCGCGCCTTAGCGCCAAAATCGGCCTTGACCAGACTTCACACCGTAGAAAGCATCAAGTCAAGTCGAGCTACTTAACTTAACTTCAAATAAAAATAGAAGTCCGTATATAACTCTCGCGTCGAAATGCCACATCAGTGCCACAGCGCGGCCCATAGTTCAAACAGTGGCGTCGCGGCGCCACTTAGCAGAATGCTCAGAAATGACTTTTGTCTTGCACAGAAGTCTGAAATTTTTAGTTGTAATGCTATATGACCAAATAATTCTGTTATTTTAGTATTGTAATGTGTTGAACGAACATGGGGTTAATACCTAACGAGTTTATTATTGCTCAGGAATATAAATTGATTACATGGTTATACATTTAAACCATACGTGATGTAGAATTGATAATGACTGATAACATGATGATAACATATGTATATAGGATATTGTGATTTGGATTATAACGGTTTAATCTACGTGCAAGGAAAGTTCTTTAACTCTACTTTGTTATTAGTTGAGCAAGTTTTTCTAATTCTAAATCGTCGTTATTCAAATTTCATATTTCTATACTTTATTGAGTAAAGTACTATTTTCATTAAGTAACTTAATTGTATCTAGTTATTCATGATGATACAAGCTTCCCATCTCCACACTTTCGTCGAGATAGTTAAAATGATTATGCAAGTTTTTCCTAACTCTAAACTTGTTATATTAGCATGCAAGTTGTGACGCCCCCAAATTCAGGTACTTGAAACCCGGACTCGGTGCTTCACGATACCATTTCTATGAGCAGAATAATGCTAATAATAATAACAATAATATAAATATCAAACTTAAATTACATATATCAGAGTCTAATCCCAAGTACGCAACCTTTACTATAATTCTTTACATGATAGATAATATATATCATTGCCTTAATACAGTCTAACTATTATAAAAGATACCATTAAACATAATCTGTTTACTTTCCTTTTTACTGGTTCTTGTCTGAACCTTCAGGTTGATCACGCTTAGCTGAAAACATTTAAATTAAGCAAGGATGAACATTTGAGTGCCCAACAAGTAATAACAATTATAATTATATTTAGCTGAAAGGATTAAATATTTTCTTTATACATCACTTCTACAATGATTCAATAGTTGTGAAGTAAACTGATCCGATAATAATAACATAACAATTCTATCTCAAAATTTTGAAACTACGTATTGACTATAAAAGGGGGTTTAAGTGACACACTATGAACATTGATTTAAATTTTCGATAAGGTTTAGCAGAACTTCATCTACAAACTGTCATAACTTACGGGCGCGAGGGTGATCATCCAATTGAGCCATGTATTGATCAATACTACATTACAAGAATGATATGATCGTTCACTCTGTCCGCCTTGGGCGCATAAAAGTTTTCCCTTGATCGGGATGTTCATACTTAGTCTGGAATCCAAACGAAAACAATTTGATTAGATTTAAAAAGGTTTTATCATATTCAATAATGTGACGCCCCCAAAATTAGGTATACGTCACCCATCTTGGGTCGCCACTTACATGGTACATAAATTCAAATACAAATTTAATTACACATCTGTCGTGTAACATACGACAATACATAAACTGAGAGTTCTAATAGGAATATTGTCATTTAGACAATATCCATACTCAAGGAGTCCTCATTACATTTATTGTCACACTATTTAATGTAATAGTGAGGACTACTAATGCTATCTTCTGGGACCATCACTCTTTTCCTCGACTCGTCCCAACTATATTCTCATTTCCTAAAGAGAATAAAGTGAAAGAAAGGGTGAGCTCAACTAGCCCAAAGAAGAAATATTATAACTAAGATAATGCGAATAAATTATCAATAGTCTTCAACAATGTTAAACCGATAAATTACAATAGACAACCATTTTAATCTGCAGCAGAATATCTGATCCATTAAAAGAGTCAAGTAGAAAATAAAGTCTACTATCTTTTAGGTTTTAAAAAGTTTTCATAAATTTTATCACTAAGACTCGCTTTAATGAATAAACCACAATATCTAATCATCCCCTGCATTACCCACGGTCAAGGATTTTCATCAAATTATCAATGGTCATGACTATACCGAATCACCCCCGTCATAATCATACCAAAAACAATCCATCAACGCATTACAGAGCCATCGAGGACTTTTTGTCACATCATTTATATCAAGTCATGATTATACCGAATGATCCTCGGTCATAATCATACTAAGTTCATCTATGCACGTAAGCCAAAGATAACATAATATAACATGAGGATGATGACAATGACATAAGAATTCAATAAAAACAAGTTCAAGAATTAATTTATATAGGAACCAATAACATCCAAATCAACATGATCTTGCTTTGTAGAGTAAAATTCAAGAATCTTTTGAGAAGAATATTTCCATGAAAGGATACTTTGGATGAAGCGCAAATAAGCAAGGATATTCCACTAATTTCATGGAGTATAGAAGTCAAAGTTTTAACCAACTGGGTATAATAAAGAATGGAATAACAAAAGAAATCACCATGCATGCGATAGATCGCACAGCGAAAGTTATTCCAATGTAATAATAAATAACGGAACCGAATTAAGCGTAAAAACGCATTGCGACAAGATATTCCAATGAATAATAAAGAATGGAACCAGTCCCGTAAAAAGCACAAACAGGATGTTCCAACGGAATAATAAAGATGGAACCAGTCATCCTGTAAAACACACAGATAGGATATTCCAACAGAATGATAAAGATTTTAACCAGTCCGGTGTAAAACACACGATGTGATGTTCCAAAGAATAATAAAGATGAATAATATAAGGATTTCACCAAGCAGAAGTCCGCGTATACAAAGTTATTCCAATGTAATAAATAAGAATGTAATAACATAAGGATTTCACCAAGTATAGGGTATGTCAGCGTATCAAAAGTTATTCCAATGAATAATAAAGAATGGAATAATGTAAGTTCTCTTCATGAATAAGAAAGAATAACACACCCTTACGGGTACAACAAATAATATCTCTTACCGTAAAAGACATGTACTGGATATCAAAGTAGTGAAGTACCAGAATACTCTTCTTCTTTCTCTCTATAGATTTTCTCTCTATAGCTTCTCTCTATAATTTCTCTCTCTAGAGTTTCAGTGAATTCGTAAGAAAATAATGAAGGAATGAGCTTCTATTTATAGGAAAATAGAATGCATAGTAATTAATCCATGAACGGTCCAGATTGATTTACTTTAATCTGACGGTCCATATTTAAAGCAAAATCTTTTAAATAAAATATCATATATTCTATTTATATAAAAACATTTTACTATGCAAATACTATGCAAAACACTATGCAACACTATGCATAATAAAATATAATATATTCTATTTATAGAATAACTTTAATAAAGTATTCTGTTTTATATAAAAAGATGTTTCTGTTTTATTACGTTAATAATACGAATAAAATAAAACGTCATTATCGCTATAATAATTCATATTATTAATCGATAATAATGGAATCAAACCGAGTGACTTCTCACATAAGCATCAATAATCAATACCGTAGTGCTACTATGCAACCACACGACATCGTATTTTTGTACTTTTACTAATGAGTAGTTCAACAAAGATCAACCAGTAAAACTTCCGCCGTTATTTCAATAAAATATTTTTGTCGTTTTCTCAATCCGATAATATAATTACATTAGGGTCCACCAATGATTGAGTAGTTATGCGAATATTCTCTCGCTAAACCCAATATTCCCCACCAATCGAATATAATATAACCATTTGCATACTTTGCAAAATTTATAAATACTACCCACAACTATAATATTATCTCAAATTCACACCATAATATTAAAAATTATTTCACAAAATTTAAATCTTTATTGATAAAATCTGGGGTCTTACAAATAATATTTCTAAATTTGTGTCTAGTGATCAAGTAGCTTAGGCGATTTTATATATATATATATATATATATATATATATATATATATATATATATATATATATAAACATATTTTAACTACCATGATTATCCAAGTGAGTACACTTGTATAACCTTATTTTGAAATTAACGAAATGTAATATATATATATGAGTTATATAATATAATATCATGTTGATAAACAATGATCGATATATAATATATCGACAATAAGGTTAATAATTTAGTACAATAATAATATAATTACAAACTTCTTACTCATGTCCATTGCGATAAAGAAAATGCAAAGGTAAGATACTTTTTTCGATGCTGTTTGCTTACGGTTCAGTAACTTAGTTCTATCTTTATATAACACCTATCAGTAATAAGATTATTTTACTGATTAGAATAACATATCTCAACATATAATACTGCTTATTGCAATCAGCACATAACCTAATCACATTGTCACATATGTTTAACAACCATTGAATCACAAAAAAAACACATATCTAATTAGATTATCTATGTCCAGATCAATTTTTGAAACATGTCGGTGTATCGACTTCTTTATCGGGTAATTATTGAGTCTAAGACTCTATCCTGTAACTTAGTATCAGTTATATTATTTTTAAATGACTTAATAAAATTTTAACACATTTATTATAATTTATCATGAATTTTCAAACATCGGAATCATTATTAAATGATTTAAATATTAAACAATTCTATTATCATTAATATTTAATTAATATTAAATTATTAATGAAACTATTTCTAAAATATTAATGTTATTTATAATAATTTAGAATATTTTTAAAGTATTTATATTACCTTTAAATGATTTTTAAAACATTTAAAACCATTTTTATATAATTATCATTAATATTAAAGTATTAATGTTTTATTTATCAAAATATTAAAAGTCATTATGTATAACTTAAATATTTTTAATTCATTTATATCTCATTTTAAATGATTTTTAAATCATTAAAACTATTTGTAAACTCTTTATTTAATATAAATATTAAATAAATTCATTATCATAATTATTAAATTATTAATGAAAATTACCTTAAAATATTAAAAGTCATGATTTATTAACTTAAAATATTTTTAAACCTCTTATTATCATTTAAAATAATTTTATAATATAAAAATCATTTTTAACCCATTTATTTAATACATTTATTAAATAAATTTAATATCATTAATATTCAAATAAATATTACTCCCTCTATCCCAGGATAAAAGTCTTGGTGGACTTTTTACGCATATTAAGAAGAGGAATAAAATGACAAAATTATCCATAATAATGTCATTAAATATGGAGAGAGAATTAGAATAAGAAAAGTATGAGATATTTAATGCTACGGGCATAATAGGAAAAAATGTGTAAAAATTTGGTTATTAAAAGAAAGTGGACATTTAATATGGGACAACCCAAAATAGTAATAAGGACTTTTATCCTGGGACGGAGGGAGTAATATTAATGAAAAATATGTCAATTTATCAAAAGTTAATTTTTATAATTTAAAATAATTTTTAAAACTGATTTTATAATTTTTAGAAATTTATTTCTATTTTAAAGCGTTTTTCAGAATTTAGGAAATTAAATTAATTAAATCCGTCGCTAAAGGCTTTAACGACGATTTCTGTCGCAATAGGTGTTCTTGAGGGCCAAGAACACTGACAGTCAGTGTTCATGGTGTCACGTTTGATCGCCTATAACTTCATCGGTCCTATTGTTTCTAGGCGAGGTCTCTTGTAATGGTCTTGTAGTAGGGTTGTAACACTACACAAATCAATAACTAATCATTGTCATAACGTAAAATAGATGAAAGATCTGGCCTTGCAAAATCACTGTCAGAGTAGGGTTGTAACATTAAATAAATTGATTACATGGTTAGACATTTAAACCATACGTGATGTAAAATTAATAATGACTGATAACGTGATGATAACATATGTATATAGGATATTGTGATTTGGATTATAACGGTTTAATCTACATGCAAGGAAAGTTCTTTAACTCTACTTTGTTATTAGTTGAGCAAGTTTTTCTAATTCTAAATCGTCGTTATTCAAATTTTATATTTCTATACTTTATTGAGTAAAGTACTATTTTCATTAAGCAACTTAATTGTATCTAGTTATTCATGATGATACAAGCTTCCCATCTCCACACTTTTGTCGAGATAGTTAAAATGATTATGCAAGTTTTTCCTAACTCTAAACTTGTTATATTAGCATGCAAGTTGTGACGCCCCCAAATTCAGGTACTTGAAACCCGGACTCGGTGCTTCACGATACCATTTCTATGAGCAGAATAATGCTAATAATAATAACAATAATATAAATATCAAACTTAAATTACATATATCAGAGTCTAATCCCAAGTACGCAACCTTTACTATAATTCTTTACATGATAGATAATATATATCATTGCCTTAATACAGTCTAACTATTACAAAAGATACCATTAAACATAATCTGTTTACTTTCCTTTTTACTGGTTCTTGTTTGAACCTTCAGGTTGATCACGCTTAGCTAAAAATATTTAAATTAAGCAAGGATGAGCATTTGAGTGCCCAGCAAATAATAACAATTATAATTATATTTAGCTGAAAGGATTAAATGTTTTCTTTATACATCACTTCTACAACGATTCAATAGTTGTGAAGTAAACTGATCCGATAATAATAACATAACAATTCTATCTCAAAATTTTGAAACTACGTATTGACTATAAAAGGGGGTTTAAGTGACATACTATGAACATTGATTTAAATTTTCGATAAGGTTTAGCAGAACTTCATCTACAAACCGTCATAACTTACGGACGCGAGGGTGATCATCCCAATGAGCCCTATATTGATCAATACTACATTGCAAGAACGATATGATCGTTCACTCTGTCCGCCTTGGGCGCATAAAAGTTTTCCCTTGATCGGGATGTTCATACTTACTCTGGAATCTAAACCAAAATAATTTAATTGGATACAAAAAGGATTTATCATATTCAACGATATTTCTAAATTTGTGTCTAGCTGATCAAGTAGCTTAGAAGGCTTATATATATATATATATATATATATATATATATATATATATATATATATATATATATATATATATGTCAACATATGTTTAACTACAATGATTATCCAAGTGAGTATACTTGTATAACCATATTTTGAAATTAATGAATGTAATATATATATATATATATATATGAGTTATATAATATAATATCATGTTGATAAACAATGATCTATATAATATATATATGACAATAAGGTTAATAATTTAGTACAATAATAATATAATTACAAACTTCTTACTCATGTCCATTGCATAAAAGAAATGCAAAGGTAAGATATCTTTTCACAAGGCTGCTACGTTTGTAACTTAGTTCTATCTTTATATAACACCTATCAGTAATAAGATCATTTTACTGATTAGAATAACATATCTCAACATATAATACTGCTTATTGCAGTCAGCACATAACCTAATCACATTGTCACATATGTTTAACAACCATTAAATCACAAATAAACAGATATCTAATAAGATTATCTAAGTCCAGATCAATTTTTGAAACATGTCGGTGTATCGACTTCTTTATCGGGTAATTATCGAGTCTAAGACTTTATCCGGTAACTTAGTATCAGTCATATTATTTTTAAATGACTTAATAAAATTTTAACACATTTATTATAATTTATCATGAATTTTAAAACATCGGAATCATTATTAAATGATTTAAATATTAAACAATTCTATTATCATTAACATTTAATTAATATTAAATTATTAATGAAACCATTTGCAAAATATTAAAGTTATTTATAATAACTTAGAATATTTTAATGTATTTATATTACCCTTAAATGATTTTTAAAACATTTAAAATCATTTTAAATAATTATCATTAATATTAAAGTATTAATGTTTTATTTATCAAAATATTAAAAATCATTAAGTATAACTTAAATATTTTTAATTCATTTATATCCATTTTAAATGATTTTTAAATCATTAAAACCATTTTAAACTATTTATTTAATATAAATATTAAATAAACTCATTATCATAATTATTAAATTATTAATGAAAATTACCTTAAAATATTAAAAGTCATGATTTATTAACTTAAAATATTTTTAAACCTCTTATTATCATTTAAAATAATTTTTATAATATAAAAATCATTTTTAACCCATTTATTTAATACATTTATTAAATAAATTTAATATCATTAATATTCAAATAAATAGTAATATTAATGAAAAATACGTCAATTTATCAAAAGTTAATTTTTATATTTTAAAATAATTTTTAAAACTGATTTTATAATTTTTAGAAATTTATTTCTATTTTTAAAAGCATTTTTTGAAATTTAGGAAATTAAATTAATTAAATCCGTCGCTAAAGGTTTAACGACGATTTTTGTCACAATAGGTGTTCTTGAGGGCCAAGAACACTGACAGTCAGTGTTCATGGTGTCACGTTTGACTGTCTATAACTTGCTGGTCTGGTTGTTTCTGGACAAGGTCTTGTAATGGTCTTGTAGTAGGGTTGTAACACTACATAAATCAACAACTAATCATGGTCATAACATAAAATAGATGAAAGATCTGGCCTTGCAAAATCACTGTCAGAGCTTCTGGGTTTTCCAGAAACCCAGACAGCTTCAAGGGTTCATTTTGTGGCTTAAATTCCTATAGGTTCTTGTCTCTTTAAAGATGTTATAATGGTTCAATGTTGTAGTATACATGTTAAGGTACATTTATCAATCATCAGGTTAACCTAACTACATCAAAATCATCATATAGCAGCCGGTCAAAGGTTGTCAGAAAACCTTGTTCATACGGTTTATGGGTTTTCCAGAAAACCGCATATGTGAACGAGCAGGGTAGTTTGACCTTAAATACCTTTCATTATGTTGGTTATCTAGGTGATTTATGAGCACATGTATGTAGTACACATACCAGAGTATAGTCTAGATACATTAACATAATCAAAACATCAAAATCATACATGATCTGGGATCAGGAACATCTTATCAGACACTGAAGAATATATTCTGGGTTGCCCAAAAAATGTAAGTCAATCCCGAGTAGAATACTTTGACCATCCACTACTTACAATCTGTTGATTGTTTGAGTGATTTAAAAGCATGGATCTGGAGTAAAACTAACAGGCTACAAATTAGATACAACAACATCAACAAAACACTTAACACCTAACAGTTATAGGCTTGAGAAAATGTTGTCAGACAGTGTTCTTGAGTTTCTGGGCTGCCCAGAAACTCTTGGTCATGCTCGATCAACTGAGTTTGACCTTGAATAACTTTTGTTCTGGACATGATCTAAGCCTGATTTCAAGTCCAGAGCAAAGTCCATATAACATACTACAAGATAAAACATTAAAAAAACAAAAAAATAAAAAATACTGAGATCTATGGGATCTGACATTAGCCGTCATACCATATTTTTTAGTTTTCCAGATTTTGAAAATCTTCAAATCCGAGCATATAGATGTTATAGATCTAACATCTATCAACCCAGATCATCTATATGGACTACAAATAACATATTCTAACATTCAAACCTAACATCTAACACAAGATCGATGGTCATATTTCATGGCTAGGGTTTATACCTTTTCTTTGATCTATCTTTTATTTGAGCTTCTGATTTGTTAGTGGATTTCGTGGGGCTGATCTTGGGGACTGGAAAGCTTATGAATTTCGTGGGTTTGGGTTGAGAGAAATAGTTTGAGTGTTTTGTTAAAAATATGCTAGCAAAATGATTTTCTCTCTCTTTCAATCTATATATAGAAGTGGTAGATACATGTATGGCTGATCATAGTGGTTGATTGATGGCAATTTAAGTCACAATGTCAACCAAGTGGTTCACCAACTCCATTATTGCTAGATACACAAGTTATCTCAAATTATTCAAGAGGGGTATTTTAGTCTTTTCGCTTGGAAATTTAATGGCAATCTTGTAATCCTTGCAAACCCTTATGGTTTGACCCTTAGGGTTTAACCCTTAGTGTTTAACCCTAAGGTTGAGCACAATATGATATTCTAGGTTTTTATTTAGGGTTTAAAAATAAAATAAAATAAAATTTTAGTTTCTAAAATTTGTAATTAGGGTTTTCTAAATTAGATTAGTTTTCTAATTACTTTATACAGGAACATTAGGGTTTAATATCTCTAATTATAATTAACTTTGTTAATTTAGCAATTAGGATTTACAATTAGTAATTAGGTTTTAAAATTACTAATTAGGGTTACTAAATATAGAAATTAGGGTTTCTAGTTTAGTAATTATGGTTTTCATGATTAACAATTATAATTCTAATACTTGTAAATTGATCACCATATCACAATTACAAACAATCTTGAACTCTAATTTGAGTTTTAGATTAGGGTTTCTTATTTCAGAAATTAGGGTTCTCGAAATATTAATTAGGGTTACTAATTTAGAAATTAGGTTTACTAATTTAGAAATTTGGGTTTCTAGAAATTAGAATTTCTAAATATTAATTAGGGTTTCTCTAATTAACATTAAATTCTATAATACGTAACATAATTCATTTAGCATAATTACATAACCGTTTTTAACTCATAATTGAGTTTCAAATTAGGGTTTCCAAATTTAGTAATTAGGGTTCTTAATTAATTAGGGTTTCTAATTAATTAGGTTTCTATAATTAATATTAAATTATATAATTAATACACCACGTAAATCACATAATACAGTTATATAACAGTCTTGAACTCATAATTGAGTTTCAAATGAGAATTTCCAAATTTAGAAATTTGGTTTACTAATTTAGAAATTAGGGTTCTCAATTAATTAGGGTTCCTAATTAATTAAGGTTTTCTATACTTAGATTTAAAATTAACAATACATGACATTCATAACCTAAAGTAATTACTTAAAGTCTTACAGTCTTATTTTACTATCTAATTAGGGTTTATTAAAATAATACTAGGGTTTATCATGATACGCTAAAAGCTGCTCCACATATTTACCTTACACATATAACATACATACTTATAGAATCGAAAAAATCAAAATATAATTAATATTATATTATTATTCTTATTCCTTTGATAAAAATCCAAAATTAGGATTTGGATTCCATATATGATTTATCTTTCATATTTAACATTATTAATTAAGTTAAAATAATTAACTTAATTAATCTAGCCTAAATTCATATAATAAAATAAATAATTATTATAATAATTCTAAAAATCATTTCATATATTATTTAAATAATATATAATTATATTTTCATGGAAAATAATTAATAAAACATTTCGACTATAATATTATTTATTATAAGAATATACTTTATAATAATCAATAATTCTAAAATAAAATTATTTGTAAATATTCATCTAATAAATATATTTTTATTTATCACAAAAATACTTACGCTTTATCTTGTACAAATCCTCATCTTTAAAATAATAATAAAAAAAAATTATTCACAAAATTTCTTATTTAATTATATAGAAAATATCGGGTTGTTACATTCACCCTCCCTTATAAAGATTCCATCCCCGGAATTATCGTTTTAAAACCTATACATACTAGGGTACATAGCATACACAATCATTGCGAGTAGATCTCGATCAAAATTTTATCGAACTGATCTTTAACTATTCACATAAAGCTTATCTGTCTGCTTATAATACGGAAAATTAATTTCTAATAAAAGTCAATTTCCTCCTTGAAAATAATTTATAAAATAATTTACTATATATAAGAAAATAATATATAAGAAATAAAATTGGTTTGAGTAATACCTAGAGTTGCATCCCCTGCTGCTACAGTTTCTTGAACGATCATGTTGAAGACGATTTTAGTTGATTTCGTTTGTTTGATTGTTGATGTTGGTCCCGTCGTCGCCAATTGTCCTGCTGCCTTTACTTGTTTGCGCATTCCTTGCCTCCCTTCTCCTTCTAGGACAGTCTTCCACCTTATACTCCATTGATTCACACTTAAAACACACAGAGACTTGTCCTTTATCTCCTTTCCTTTTATCGTATAGGTGACGAAATTGTCTTTTTCCCCTCCGTTATCCTAGCTATCCCAAACGTTGCTACAGGTCAGTTGATTCTCTAAACCTGGTAGTACGAACGCCTTGAAGTCTTTGACGTTTGTTGTTCGATTATTTAGCTGATCTTCCCGCTACTGGTATTCTGTTCTGCATAGCTTGATCATCCATATTCGCAAAATTCTGTATCGGGTTTGGTTGTCCTCCAGCTTTGTTGACAGGTTCTTTTGCCCTTTAGTTCCATTTTCGTCTTGGCGACATTATCATAAATTATTTTTATTAACTTATATTCTAAGCCTTATCATATACGCTTAACATATAACGCGAAATTTTCTACTCAAATAGTCATGTACTCAAAATATTAGATTTTTAAAACTTGGTTTACTGTATTAACCAATGTTAAGATAAATGATTACTATATTTATACCAATTTATTTCATTAATCCCACATAATCTCATATTACTAGCACTTGACATACCATAACACATACTGCTTTAAACCTCAGTTATTCCTTTGTAACACACAAGTCAGGAATCGCTGCTACAACTTATACGAAAGTTGTGAATCTTACATTACACATCATAAAGCATACATATTTAAGTAATACTAATACTACTTATTTCTTACGCCTCCAGTAAGGATCATTTTCTTAGTATTCTATATATTCCCATTATCCTCAATAATTCATTCACACCTAACTACACCTAGTTCGTCCAACTTAACATACATTATGAGTTTAAGAACTCACCACAAACATATGAGTTTAAGAACTCGACATTGACCACATATTCTTTAACTATACTTTACCTATCGATCACCATACTATCGTTTGTGGTCCCAAGATTATACTTTTCAAAACAACCACCTCATTGAGGTAGCTTTCAATGTGAGCCTCTATTTCAGCTATTGGCTTTGATATTGGCTCGGTTATGGAGGTTGACTTCTTCTTTACGATTTGAGGGTATCTTAATCCTTTGCTATCTGTCATTTACACACTGACTATCTTGATTAGCACATAATATATACACACATCAATTAAGTGTTTTATATAAGTTATCTTTTATTTTATTTGACGATGAACTTATTCAATTCATCTCCTTTTTAAATTCTATATGAGTTATTTGTATTTTCAACGTTTCCCTCTGTTCTAAGGTTATAGCCTAGGGTCTAGCCCACCTAAGGTTTTTAACCCTAAAGCTCTGATACCATAATGTGATGCCCCCAAATTCAGGTACTTGAAACCCAAACTCGGTGATTCACGATACCATTTCTATGAGCGGAATAATACTAATAATAATAACAATAATATAACTAACAAACTTAATTTACATATATCAGAGTCTAATCCCAAGTACGCAACCTTTACTATAATTCTTTACATGATAGATAATATATATCATTGCCTTAATACAGTGTAACTATTACAAAAGATACCATTAAACATAATCTGTTTGCTTTCCTTTTTACTGGTTCTTGTCTGAACCTTCAGGTTGATCACGCCTAGCTGGAAACATTTTAATTAAGCAAGGATTAACATTTGAGTGCTCAGCAAGTAATAACAATTATAATTATATTTAGCTGAAAGGATTAAATGTTTTCTTTATACATCACTTCTACAACGATTCAATAGTTGTGAAGTAAACTGATCCGATAATAATAACATAACAATTCTATCTCAAATTTTTGAAACTACGTATTGACTATAAAAGGGGGTTTAAGTGACATACTATAAACATTGATTTAAATTTTCGATAAGGTTTAGCAGAACTTTATCTACAAACCGTCATAACTTACAGGCGCGAGAGTGATCATCCCAATGAGCGTTGTATTGATCAATACTACATTGCAAGAATGATATGATCGTTCACTCTGTCCGCCTTGGGCGCATAAAAGTTTTTCCTTGATCGGGATGTTCATACTTAGTCTAGAATCCGAACCAAAACAATTTGATTAGATACAAAAAGGTTTTATCATATTCAATGATATTTCTAAATTTGTGTCTAGCTGATCAAGTAGCTTAGACGACTTATATATATATATATATATATATATATATATATATATATATATATATATATATATATATCAACATGTGTTTAACTATAATGATTATCCAAGTGAGGACACTTGTATAACCATATTTTGAAATTAACGAACATAATATATATATGAGTTATATAATATAATATCATGTTGATAAACAATGATCAGATATAATATATACAACAATAAGGTTAATAATGTAGTACAATAATAATATAATTCTGAAACTTCTTACTCATGTCCATTGCATAAAGGAAATGCAAAGGTAAGATACTTGCTTGATGCGCTGCTTACAGTTCGTAACTTAGTTCTATCTTTATATAACACGTATCAGTAATAAGATCGTTTTACTGATTAGAATAACATATCTCAACATATAATACTGCATATTGCAGTCAGCACATAACCTAATCACATTGTCATATATGTTTAACAACCATTGAATCACAAATAAACACATATCTAATCAGATTATCTAAGTCCAGATAAATTTCTGAAACATGTCGGTGTATCGACTGCTTTATCGGGTAATTATCGAGTCTAAGACTCTATCCTGTAACTTAGTATCAGTCATATTATTTTTAAATGACTTAATAAAATTTTAACACTTTTATTATAATTTATCATGAATTTTCAAACATCGGAATCATTATTAAATGATTTAAATATTAAACAATTCTATTATCATTAACATTTAATTAATATTAAATTATTAATGAAACCATTTCCAAAATATTAAAGTTATTTATAATAACTTAGAATATTGTTAAAGTATTTATATTACCCTTAAATGATTTTTAAAACATTTAAAATCATTTTTAAATAATTATCATTAATATTAAAGTATTAATGTTTTATTTATCAAAATATTAAAAGTCATTAAGTATAACTTAAAATATTTTTAATTCATTTATATCCAGATAGTATATCTTTAAAGATGTTATAATGGTTCAAGGTTATAGTGTACATGTTAAGGTACATTTATCAGTCATCAGGTTAACCTAACTACATCAAAATCATCAGATAGCAACCGGTCAAAGGTTGTCAGAAAACCTTGTTCATACGGTTTTTGGGTTTTCCAGAAAACCGAATATGTGAACGAGCAGGGTAGTTTGACCTTAAATACCTTTCATTATGTGTTTTATCTAGGTGATTTATGAGCACATATATGTAGTACACATACTAGAGTATAATCCAGATACATTAACACAATCAAAACATCAAAATTATGCAAGATCTAGGATCAAGAACATCTTATCAGACACTGAAGAATAGATTCTGGGTTGCCCAGAAAATGTAAGTCAATGCCAAGTAGAATACTTTGACCATCCACTACTTACAATCTGTTGATTGTTTGAGTGATTTAAAAGCATAGATCTGGAGTAAAACTAACAGGCTACAAATTAGATACAACAACATCAACAAAACACTTAACACCTGATAGTTATAGGCTTGAGAAAATGTTGTCAGATAGTGTTCTTGAGTTTCTGGGCTGCCCAGAAACCCTTGGTCATGCTCGGTCAACTGAGTTTGACCTTGAATAACTTTTGTTCTGGACATGATCTAAGCCTGATTTCAAGTCCAGAGCAAAGTCCATATAACATACTACAAGATAAAACATTAAAACAATAAAAAAACAAAACATACTGAGATCTATGGGATCTGACATTAGGTTGTCAGACCATATTTTTCAGTTTTCCAGATTTTGAAAATCTTCAAATCTGAGCCTATATATGTTATGGATCTAACATCTATTAACCCAGATCATCTATATGGACTACCAATAACATATTCTAATATTCAAACCTAACATCTAACACAAGATCGATGGTCAGATTTCATGGCTAGGGTTTATACCTTTTCTTTAATCTATCTTGTATTTGAGCTTCTGATTTGTTAGTGGATTTCGTGGGGCTGATCTTGGGGACCGGAAAGCTTATAAATTTCGTGGGTTTGGGTTGATAGAAAAAGTTCGAGTGTTTTGTTAAAAATATTCTAGCAAAATGATTTTCTCTCTCTTTCAATCTATATATAGAAGTGGTAGATACATGTATGGCTGATCATAGTGGTTGATTGATGGCAATTTAAGTCACAATGTCAACCAAGTGGTTCACCAACTCCATTATTGCTAGATACACAAGTTATCTCAAATTATTCAAGAGGGGTATTTTAGTCTTTTCGCTTAGAAATTTAATGGCAATCTTGTAATCCTTGCAAACCCTTATGGTTTGACCCTTAGGGTTTAACCCTTAGTGTTTAACCCTAAGGTTTAGCACAATATGATATTCTAGGTTTTTATTTAGGGTTTAAAAATAAAATAAAATAAAATTTAAGTTTCTAAAATTTGTAATTAGGGCTTTCTAAATTAGATTAGTTTTCTAATTACTTTATACAGGAACATTAGGGTTTAATATCTCTAATTATAATTAACTTTGCTAATTTAGTAATTAGGGTTTACAATTAGTAATTAGGTTTTAAAATTACTAATTAGGGGTTACTAAATATAGAAATTAGGTTTTCTAGTTTAGTAATTAAGGTTTTCATGATTAACAATTATAATTCTAATACTTGTAAATTAATCACCATATCACAATTACAAATAATCTTGAACTCTAATTTGAGTTTTAAATTAGGGTTTCTCATTTTAGAAATTAGGGTTTTCAAATATTAATTAGGGTTACTAATTTAGAAATTAGGTTTACTAATTTAGAAATTAGGGTTTCTAGAAATTAAAATTTCTAAATATTAATTAGGGTTTCTCTAATTAACATTAAATTCTATAATACGTAACATAATTCATTTAGCACAATTACATAACCGCTTTCTAACTCATAATTGAGTTTTAAATTAGGGTTTCCAAATTTAGTAATTAGGGTTCTTAATTAATTAGGGTTTCTAATTAATTAGGGTTTCTATAATTAATATTAAATTCTATAATACACCACGTAAATCACATAACACAGTTATATAACAGTCTTGAACTCATTATTGAGTTTCAAATTAGGATTTCCAAATTTAGAAATTAGGGTTCTCAATTAATTAGGGTTCCTAATTAATTAAGGTTTTCTATACTTAGATTTAAAATTAATAATACTTGACATTCATAACCTAAAGTAATTACTTAAAATCTTACAGTCTTATTTGACTATCCAATTAGGGTTTATTAAAATAATACTAGGGTTTATCATGATACGCTAAAACTGTTCCACATATTTAACTTACACACATAACATACATACTTATAGCACTCGAAAAATCAAAATATAATTAATATTATATTATTATTCTTATTCCTTTGATAAAAATCCAAAATTAGGGTTTGGATTCCATATCCATTTATCTTTCATATTTAATATTATTAATTAAGTTAAAATAATTAACTTAATTAATCTAGCCTAAATTCATATAATAAAAAAAAATAATTATTATAATAATTCTAAAATCATTTTATATATTATTTAAATAATATATAATTATATTTTCATGGAAAATAATTAATAAAACATTTCGACTATAATATTATTTATTATAAGAATATACTTTATAATAATCAATAATTCTAAAATAAAATTATTTGTAAATATTTATCTAATAAATATATTTTATTTATCACATAAATACTTACGCTTTTATCTTGTACAAATCCTCATCTTTAAAATAACAATAAAAAAAAATTATACACAAAATTTCTTATTTAATTATATAGAAAATATCGGGTTGTTACACAAGTACCTTTATTCTGTTGAACCAGTTTATCGTTCAAGTTATTCTTTGTTATGCATGCTTGATATTGAGTTCTAAGATGTAACATTAGCTTAGTATTGTTCAAAGCAAAGTATGATAAATTATTCAATTGTTATGCTATTAGATTATTCCTAAAGCATGAACTTAAAACGAAATATTTATTCAGTTATGATTATTCAATAACATAGTGTTATTATCTTTTATTCAACTAATCCTTAGTTGATGTCCGTCGAATTCCAAATTACATTGAAGTGTATCCAAACCAAACTGACTTTGGTGCGGACTTTTACTCTAAATACTGAGATGAACAACCCTATTATTAGGGGTTGCACTTAGTTTTAAACTTTGTGCTGAAATATTTGTATACAATACATGTACGAAGGATTGATCCCCCTAAGTACCTTTGAGTCGTTATAGTCGTATGTCTGTTAGAATTAAAGTAGAAAGATTACTTATAACTGTGGACATGGTTCGTGGTCATTAGACCCTCAGTGAATGTTATGATTTTTCGAATGTTAATAAAACGTATTGTTCAGTTCTATTTAGCCTAGTATATGGCAAGTGATGTAAAGGTTAAAGTTTTATTTATTGTTATTCCAAGTGAGCCTTGTTTGCTCACTCTTGTCTGTAAAATTTCTTACTGACTAAAAGTCAAAAAAAGGTGACGTACCTAGCACCAATGAAGGGAAAGGGAAAGATAAACAAGTACTGAAGACTTGTAATAGTTTTGATAGTTTTATTATCAGACTTTGGTTTAAAGATTGTAATGAAGTTTATTTAATTTTCCGCATGAATGATTTTTCTAAAGGTTAGATAACCTGGGAGATTTTATTTAATTTAATCCTGTATGGGCAGGTTTATTTGTTCAATTATATTATGATTGGGTAGTTAGATATGAATGTTTTGATTAAGTGAACACCAAATCTTGAGGTAATGACGTACCAGGATTTGGGGGTGTCACAAGTTGGTATCAAAGCTTTAGGTTATAAACCTTAGGTGGGGGAAAAGCCTTAGGAAGTAACCTTTGAAAAGATAGTGGAGATAACTCTTATCGAGTTTCAAGGAAGAAGTAATAACACATTTATGTGCTCGTGAGTGTCGAGTAGAATGATTAATAATTAAAACTTTAAAACTTTGTTGTCAGGATGACTAATGTCGGAGAATCCAGTCAGGCTAGAGAGGAAGGACCTCAGATGCCTATAGAGGAGGAGCCTCGCGACATTCAGGTTGTTTGGGAACAACTACTGCCACGGGAGTCAGCCTCGTTGGTCACAGTGGTTGAAGATGAGGATGATGATGTGGAGACGGATGAAGAGGATCCCGTGGAGTTGCCACATGAGGATGAGGATGAGGATGAAGATGACGAGGACGAGGATGAAGAGACTTTACTAACCTCGATGGCTGCTCGTATGTATGATGAAGTCTATGACCGTAACGTGGAACTTCAAGACACAGTTGAGGAGTTGCAGGAGATAGTAGCTGAACAACAGACTGGAATGACACAGAAGGACGATGATATCCAGGATCGAGATGAACGTCTAACTAGTGTTGAAGAGAAGATGATGCAGACTGAAGGAAAAAAGGAACAACTGATCGAGATGGTCGTGGAACTGAAGAACAAGCTGAAGGAAGAAGCTACCAAGAGGGCGAGAGCTGAAGACGCATACGAGGAAGCTTATCAACGAACTGGAAGAAGCGATAAGGGGACGAGCAAAGTAAAGAGGATGAAGATGGAAGAGATGGATAAAGTATTCAATACCGTGATCAATCGAGCTCAAGATCGGGTCATGGGTTATCCAATTCAGTTCGAGACTCTGCCATCATACGTGTTAGATCGCCGAACAATGTTTCGAGTTATAGAAGAAGAGCGTCGAAAGGCTACGGAGTATCTTAATAGATCATCGTAGGAAATGTGCATGTTATGCACGTAATAAGTGTTAAATAATGTGTAAATCCCTAGTGTTAAGTAACCATGGGATATGAGAATGATGATGTTGTCTTGTAACTTTTGTAGTTCAGGGAAGGAATGCAAATAGTAGTGATGCTATTATTTTTATGTTTTTCGAAGTAATGAAGAATAAATAAAAGTTATTATTTTATTCAAAGTGTTATATGTTATGTGGTTATTTCTTTTATGGAGGCAAGTAATTAGCATATACTTAAAGAAGTTGAGTAATAGTCTAATAGATGTTTTTTTAATAGAAAATGCCTCCCACACGTGAACCACCCCGATAGAGAACCAATGAGAGAACTAACAATAATGATGTTGAAGATAATCCCGTCCAACAACTAGTAACGTTACTAACAGGAGCGTTGCAGAATCAACCTCAGAACCAAGGCACAACGTTTTAAGGATTTCAAGGCGGTTGGACCACCTGAACTTCGTGGGTCCATGAATCCGGTCGAGGCACAGACCTGGATTATGGAAATTGAGAAAGTGTTTGAAGTCGCTAGGGTAGAGGATGAACAGAAGACTGCTTTTGCAACGTTCATGTTGAAAGCAAAAGCTAGTTATTGGTGGCAGGCCAATAAAACCCGGGAAGGACCAAGAGTGATGATCTGGGATAGGTTCAAGGAGTTATTCTTCGAGTCCTATTTCCCAGAGAGTTCGAAGAGTCAGTTATAGGTTCAGTTTTTGGAACTAAAGCAGGGAATGATGACGGTATCTGAGTATGCCGCGAAATTCAATGAATTGGCGAGGTTTTCGCCATATCAGGTCAGCACTGACGAGCGTAAGGCGAAGAGATTTGAACAGGGACTGAAGCCCTGGCTGTACAGTAGGGTTTCCTTATTCCAGTTGAAGATGTTTGTAGTACTGATTGAGAAGGCAGTACTCACTAAAGGTGGAGGTGAGGCAGTGATAAAATTCAATCAAGAACAGAAGAAGAAGAAGAAGAATGAGGGGGAAGTGAAGAATGGTAGCGGAGGCAATAGAAATGGCAACAACAACAACAATTTGAAGAGGAAGTGGAACAGAAATGGGGGTACTGGAAACCAACAGGGTAACCAGCAATTTAGGAAGTTTGAAGCATATGTTAAATGCCGGAGGTTTCATAAGGGGGTGTGCTTGATGGGGAAACATGTATGTTTCACGTGCGGACTTTGCTCGTGAATGCCCTCAGAAGAAGTTTGGAGAAACAACAAGAAGCAAGGGAGGTAGCAGTGGAGGAACATGGGCCATCGCTAGACCTACAGCATCAAACAAACCCACAGCTAGAACATTCAACATGACTGTGCAGGATGTTGTGCAATCAAAAGATGTGGTGTCAGGTATTATCCCAATCAACGATATCAATGCTTATGTATTATTTGATTCGGGTGCTACTTCCTCGTTTATATTTGATGAATTTGCTAAGAGGTTAGAATTGCCTGGAGAAGAACTGAATTTCCCTTTGAACATAGAAATTGTGAATAGGAAGTGATTCTTGTTTGGTTCGTATACAAGAAATGTAGGGTGAACATTAAAGGGAATATCCTGATGGTAGATTTAATCCCAATTAAACTTAGAGAATTTGATGTTATTTTGGGAATGGATTGGCTGTTCAAATATGGAGCAGTAATTGATTGCCACAAGAAATGTGTAAACCTTATGACTCCATCAAAGGTAGTTTTCTATGGTAGTAAATCGTCTAGACAAATGAAATGTCTGACGATTATGCAGGCCAAGAAGTTATTAAGTAAAGGCTGTGTAGGTTATTTGACTTACATAGTCGATACTTAGAAAAAGGGTGTGAAACTGGAGGAGATATCAGTGGTTAGGGAATTCATAGATGTATTTCCGGAGGATTTGCCAGGACTTCCGCCTGACAGAGAGATTGAGTTTGTAATCGACTTAGCGCCAGGAACTGCACCGATATCGAAGGCCCTGTACAGAATGGCTCTGGTAGAAATGAAGGAACTGATGGTGCAACTAGAGCTACTGGACAAGAAATATATTCAACCAAGTTTATCACCGTGGGGAGCGCCAGTATTATTCCTGAAGAAGAAGGACGGATCAATGCGTCTTTGCATTGATTATAGGGAGTTAAACAAGGTCACTATTAAGAATAGGTAACCGTTGCCTAGAATAGATGACTTGTTTGACTTGTTGAAGGGTGCTAAGTACTTCTCGAAAATAGATTTGAGAAATGGGTATCACCAATTGAAGGTAAGAAAGGAGGATATACCTAGAACGACATTCAGAACTCGATGTGGACATTACGAGTTTCTGGTGATGTCTTTTGGTTTAACAAATGCCCTGTTGCGTTCATGGATTTGATGAACAGGGTATTTAAACCATTCTTAGACAAGTTCGTAGTGGTATTTATCGACGACATTCTGGTGTATTCCAAAACTCAAGAAGAACATGTGGAACATTTACGTTTGACATTGGAGACACTAAGAAAGGAAAAGTTGTACGCGAAATTCTCTAAGTGCGAATTTTGGCTCGATCATGTACAATTTTTGGGTCATGCGATTGACAAAGATGGGATTTCAGTGGATCCATAGAAAGTGAAAACTGTAATAAATTGGGAACAACCAAGGACACCTTCGGAGGTGAGGAGTTTCTTGGGACTGGCCGGTTACTATAGAAGATTCATTCAAGATTTTTCCAAGATAGCCACTCCGTTAAGAAATTTGACACGGAAAGCTGTGAAATTCATTTGGACGGAGAAATGTGAGGAGAGCTTCCAAGATTTGAAGAAGAAGCTAAGTGTGGCACCTGTGTTAACCCTGCCGGATAATACAAAAATTTTTATGGTGTATAGTGATGCCTCACACAAAGGATTGGGTTGTGTTCTTATGCAGAACGACAAAGTTATTGTCTATGCATCAAGACAACTGAAGGATTATGAGAAAGGTTATCCGACTCATGATTTGGAATTGGCTGCAGTAGTATTTGCTCTCATGATATGGAGACACTATCTTTATGGAGAGAAATGTGAGATCTACACAGACCACAAATGTCTGAAGTATATTTTCACTCAGAAGGATCTGAACACGCGTCAAAGAAGGTGGATGGAATTGATAAAAGATTATGATTGTGAGATCTTTTATCATCCAGGTAAAGCGAATGTGGTTGTAGATGCTTTAAGCAGGAAAGGTTGGGAGAAGTTAATGCTGATAACAACTCAGGAGGAGCTCATTTTAGCAATGACAAAGCTAGAGCTGGAAATCAAATTTCCACAGGAATCCGACGAACGCCTATTCTAATTAGAAGCCGGTCCTACTTTACTGGACAAGGTGAAGAACGCTCAGTTACAAGATGAAGAATGTGGGAAGATAAAAGAGATTATAGTTAACGGTAGTGATAAGAAATACAAGATCGATACTGAAGGATTACTACGGTACGAGGGAAGAATCTGGGTCCCAGGAACACCACAGCTGAAAGACGAAATCTTGACCGAAGCTTATAGCTCAAAATATTCAATTCATCTAGGAAGCACGAAGATGTATCAAGATTTACACTGACATTTTTGTTGGCTGAATATGAAAAGGGATGTTGCAGAATGCGTGGCGAAATGTATGACATGTCAAAGAGTAAAAGCCGAACATCTAAGACCCAGCGGATTACTTCAACCGTTGGAAATACCAGAATGGAAGTGGGAGCACATCACGATGGATTTTGTGGTGGGTCTTCCAACTACTCAGAGAGGATGCGATGTGATTTGGGTGATAGTGGACAGACTGACGAAATTAGCGCACTTTTTACCAATAAAGATTAGGTTCAATCTTGATCAGTTGGCAAGATTGTACATTAAGGAGATCGTTTCAAGACATTGAGTGCCAGTGTCAATTGTGTCTGATAGAGACCCGCGATTCACGTCAAACTTCTTGAAGAGACTATAAGAAAGCATGGGAACTCAGTTACGAATGAGTACAGCTTATCATCCACAAATAGATGGCCAAAGCGAACGAACGATCCAGACATTGGAAGATATGCTGAGAGCATGCGTCATGGATTTCAAAGGTAGCTAGGAAGAACAATTACCGTTGGTGGAATTCGCCTACAATAATAGTTATCACGCGAGCATCGGCATGGTGCCTTACGAAGCGTTATATGGCAGAAAGTGCAGAACTCCACTATGCTGGGATGAAGTTGGTGAATGTCAACTGCTAGGACTAGAACTAGTGCAACAAACTGCTGAGGTTATCAAACTCATCAAGACAAGATTGGTAGCAGCTCAAGACCGACAGAAGAAGTATGCTGATCAACACAGGCAAGATCGTGCATTTGATGTAGGAAGCTACATATTCCTTAAAGTTTCTCCTTGGAAGGGGAAAATTCGTTTCGGTAAGAAGGGAAAACTAAGCCCGAGGTTTATTGGACCCTTTGAAGTGGTTCGAAGAGTTGGAGAGGTAGCTTACGAGGTAGCTCTACCTCCAGAGTTGGAAAACATTCACAATGTTTTTCATTTTCGGTGTTACGACCGTATAAATCCGATTACAAACACGTGATCGAGTACGAACCGTTGCAGTTTGAGAAAGATTTGTCTTTTGAAGAGATTCCTATCCAGATAGTTGATAGGAAAGAACAAGTGCTCAGGAATAAAGTAATACTTTCTGTGAAGGTGATATAGAGGAACCACAATGCAGAAGAAGCTACGTCAGAACTCGAAGAGAAAATGTTGAAAGAGTACCCTGAGTTATTTGTTTAATCTTTGTCTTCGATTCTGGGGACATAATCTTTGTAAGTAGGGAAGAATGTAACGAATGTAACGAATGTGATTCTGGGGACATAATCATTATAAGAGGGGAATGATGTAATATTTCAGATTTTTTTAAAATATAAATTATAAATATCATTGATTTATATAAATATTTATTGGATGTGTTTATTATTGGATAAATAATTGTTCAATTTGATTGATTTGATTTAGTTAATTATTTATTTGTTAAATAATTAATGTATTATGTGGATTGAGTTATGTGATTAAGTGAATTATTTAATAAATTGTTATTAAATAAAGTGTGACAAATAACTATGTTATAAAGAGTTATTAAAATAAATTAAAGTAATTTTAATTTAGTTTTTTGCCAAACAAGGTTTAAGTATATTAATCCTTTATTTTAAATGGTTTACCAAACAAAGCCCTATGGCTTTTGGTTTCAATTTTTGAATTATTGTTATATAAATAAAATATGATATAATATATATATATATATATATATATATATTAATTTTTATAACCGATAACTTATTAGCATTATTTATTAAGGCGTCAGTTTTTACGTTTCAAAGGTAAGCGTTGGTTTTTAGTTAATATTACGTATAATATATCTTGGCTTAAGCCTAAGAAAGGTTTATAGAGTAAGGAAAAGAAAGAAGAATTCCAAAAACAAGTTCGGTGTTCGTCAAAAGCTATTCTCAGTGAAAGGTTTTCTAAAAGCAATAAAAAGGTATGTTTTATAATCTTAACATAGGTTTTATAGTATAACTTTTAGCCTCTGTGTTTCTTGAAACTCAACTTCACTATATATGAGTTTTTACAAAGGTTGTCTGTAAATCATGTTTATGTAATTGATTTTGAAATCCTGAATAATTATAATTGTAATTGATACAACTAGCATGTATATATGTATATATGTGTTGTATGATAAAATACGTTTTAAAAGATAGGAAATTTTGTTTTACAGTATATATATACATAATGAACTATAGGAACTGTGATTGTTAATTTTGTATGATAACAAAGTTAGTGTATGCTAATTGGGAAATTGAATTATGCATGTTAATTGGTTTATATGTTAGTATGTTTGTGTTTTAAAGGAATCAAATTGGATTTTATATGAACTTACAGTGTTCACTGTGTTTACCAATTATCAGTAATGGAATTTTGATGTAAAACAGTGTTTTCAAAGAACTAAGTTTTCTAAAAAATTCGTTGTTTAATTGTTGGTCGTTGGTATATGAATGATTGTTAGCGTTTATGTGTAAATTACGTGAAGATATACATGTTAATTGGGGTTAATTACTGCTAAAAATAAAGACAGTAGCTTTGTTCTATTTTTCGTTTTGTATTATTTGAGTTTCGGCGCCCCAACGCCAAAATCCACTCCCCAGCTCGAAGTCTCGCGCCTTAGCGCCAAAAATAGGCCAGAAGTTCGCGTCCCAGCGCTGGAATTCGTGCCCCATGCCACTGTCTCGCGCCCCAGTGCTGGAAAAGTGGTATGGGTCGAACCTCCTGTAGTAAAATGACCATAACTTTTGCATACGAACTCCGATTGAGGTGATTCAAGATGATTCGGAAAGAGGACGAATAGGCCTATAATATTTATTCTTAAAAGTTTTTAATTTGAAATCGTTATGAAGGGTCAAAATAACCATCTTTAGAACTGTTGTGTATTTGGAGCCAATCGGAGGGCGTCGGGATGTGCGAATGCAAGTGCAATCCTTTGAGTATTAGTATAACCTAATGATAATATGTTGGACATGTAATATGATGTTGTATCAAGTTGTTAATGTGTATGTGGTGCAATGACATGATCACTTAAGTAGTTGTGATAAAGCTAAAAAGTAATGTTCATGAAAAGATGCAATGCTATTTAAACTTAAGCCTAGTTAGTAGCTATAGTAAAAATAAGAAAGCAACTCATGAAGGTAATGTTAGTGTAACTAATGTGTATTGTCAATACATATGGTATGTGTAGGACTTGGGGTGAACGTGTGTGAGACCTTGAATTTTATGAAATAAAAGTATTCAATTTTTCTATTTTGGTAAATGGTTAAATTGATAAAAGTTTAAAGTTAAGGGTAATATGTGATTTTTTTTTTGCAAAGTAAGCAAGTTGATATAAAATATTCGTTGTGTCGGGGAATATTCGATTAGTCGGGGAATATTCTTTTTGTCGGGGAATATCCGTACGACGGTACAATCATTGGTGGACCCCACAACAAAATTATTGTCGGATTGAGAAAAGGACAAAAATATTTTTATGAAAATAACGGCGGAAGTTTTACCGTTAACTGTTGAAACACCCGGTGTTAAAAGTACAATAATACGCGTGGTTGCAAAGTAGCACACGGTATTGATTATTGATGCTTACGTGAGAAGTCACTCAGTTTTGTTTTATTAGTATTATAAATGTAATAAAATAGAAAATCTTTTTATATAAAACAGAATACTTTTTTATAAAGTTATTTGTTTTATTAGACAATAATTAGAATATATTATATTTTATTATGCATAGTGTTTGCATAGTAAAATCTTTTTATATAAAATAGAATACTTTTATAAAGTTATTCATTTTATTAGATTATAAATAGAATATATTATATTTTATTTAAAAGATTTTGCTTTAAATATGGACCGTCCGATTAAAGTAAATCAATCTGGACCGTTCATGAATTAGTTACTATGCAGTCCATTCTTCTATAAATAGAAGCTCATTCCTTCATTGTTTCTTACGAATTCACTAAAACTCTAGAGAGAGAAACTATAGAGTGAATTCTTCTTCTATAATCTTGAGCATATTTCTTTAGAGTTTAAGAAAGCTTTGAGCGTAGTGCAAGTTTTCTTCGAGTATATCCTTGCCATACCAGTCGGAATACTATTCTTTTTCGGTAGGGGATATTATTTGTTGTACCTGTAAGGGGTAATATTCTTTTGTATTCATGAAGAAAACTTCTGTTATTCCATTATTTATTATTCTGTTAAAATAACCTGTATACGCGGGCTACCCTATACTTGTCAAAATTCTTCTGTTATTCCAGTCTTTATTATTATGTTGGAATATCACATGCGTGCGTTTTACTGTGGGACTGAGTTCAAGTCTTTATTATTACATTGGAATATTACATGCACATGCATTTTACGCCGGACTGGTTCCATTATTTATTATTACATTAGAATATCCTGCATGCATGCGTTTTACGCCGGACACAGTTCCGATTATTTATTATTCTGTTGGAATCACCTGCCTGTGCGGTCTATCGCATGCTTGGTGATTTCTTTTGTTATTCCATTCTTTATTATAGTCAGTTGGTTAACGTTTTGGCTTCTATATTCCATGAAATTAGTGGAATATACTTGGTATTTGCGCTTCATCCAATATCTTTTCATGGAAATATTCTTCTGAGCATTCTTGAATTTTACTCCACAAAAAAAAAGTATCATGTTGACAATTTGGACGTTACTAATTTCTGGATAATTTAATTCTTGAACTTGTTTTATTGAATTATTATGTCATTGTCATGATGAGTTATGTTGGTTATTATATGAACATAGGAAAGTTTCTTAGAAATCACAAAGGGTTGAAAATCAGATTTTTGTGAAAATGGAACATGAAATTCAATTGACCATATCTCCTATTATATTTCGAATTTTTGAGTGTGGTCAAGTTCAAGAGTTAGATCTATGAGTTTCCTAACTTATCCAAGTGGAATCACTGAAAAAGGTATTGTAGATTTTTGTGTGGACTGATTTTAGCGAAGGAGTAAAAAAACTGCCAATTTCGAAAAAGCTACTGCCCTGATTTTTAAAATGGCCTTTTCGGCCACTTAAATTATGAGAAAAATTCCGGCCTTTTGGGACATAGAAATATATGGTATAAAGTACCTCATGTTCAAAAATGAACTCATTCCGACTTAAAATGAGCAAGCTATGACTATTTCAATAATTTGGTTTTTCCGACGAAAAATGCTATAATCAGAGTTCTGTAACTCCGATGACCATGAAATTTAAACTGGAAGCTCACGTTAACATGTGTAAGATCCTGCCAAGATTTGGGAATTTCTGGAATTAAATTTGAGGTAGCTAATTTTTTAAGGAATTACTTAGAAATTGATTTTTGAAAAATAGTAAATGAATTTTAAAAATTCCGAGAAAAATATATGTTCAATATGGGACTATATTCTGCTTAATCCCAGAAAAGAATAATTTTTGGGATTGATTTGGTATTTTTCATGATAATAGTTTAGTTACGAACATATGAATTAAATATGTTATGTGAAGTTGAAAAATTGGCAAATAAGATTTTATGGCTTGAAAATCCTATATAAGGTATATGCAGATTTTTTATGAGTAATTTGATTATTGGTAATGAAATCTTATGAGTATGGCATTTTTGAATGATTAAATGCATTATTTGGAAAAGTGTAAACAATTAAATTAAATTGTTTATAAGTTTAAGGAGTGATTAAAATATTGTTATAATATTAACAATATTAGATTATGATTTTATTAAGTGATTGATAATGCTTATAATATTGTCATCATCCTCATGTTTATAATATGTTGAAAGTTATCTGTGGCCTGTAGTGCATAGATGGACTTGGTATGATTATGAATAGGAATTATTCGGTATAATCATGACCGTAATGTTACAAATGATGTGGAAAAAGTCCTCATTGGCCCGTAGTGCATTGATGGACAGTTTTTGGTATGATTATGGCTATGGATTCTCTTTGGCCAAGGGTGCAAAGATGAATTGTTTTATGGCATGATCAGGACCGTTGATGAAAACACGATTATCTTTGGCCCGTAGTGCATGGATAATTCGTGGTCGTGATATTAACGAATATCCTTAGCCGTAGTGCATGGATAATTCAGTGATATGGATTGATTATCGAGCTGAGTCTCAGCGATGAAATATAAATTCATGGATGTGATATTAACGAATATCTTTGGCCGTAGTACAGGGGTGATTCGATGATGTGGATTATTTATTAAGCGGAGTCTCAGCGATAAAATATTTATTATACACTTTTAATTCATAGAAGATAGTAGATATCATGCTCTACTTGACTCTTCTAAAATACAGTTGTATGTCTTTGGCATGTTGCGCAAAGATGAATTGTTAATGAATATCTTTGGCCGTAGTGCAAAGATGAATTTATTAGTATGATTATGAGCAGAAATTTTGATTTGGTATAACCATGATTTTTGATGTTTCAGGTGAAGATAGGTGATGAAAATTATCTTCGTCCTGGTTGCGAAGAGGAATTTAAAACCACAATTATGATTATGAGTTATTCATAAGATTGTGGACAGGAACTGTTGATTTATTTTACATGGATAAAACATTATTGGTGGACTTTTAACATATTGAAGATAATAGACCTTATGGTCTATTTGACTCTTCTAATGGATTGTTCGTTCTGCTGCAACTATGGTTAAAAAGTTTTATCATCTACCTTATGTTCTAAATTTCTGATTTATTATTGATGAAAGCTATTCATAATTTAATTATTTTTAGTCATGATATTCTTTACTGGGCTAGTTCGCTCACCCTTTCCGCTGCTTTTCTTTTCGTAATTAGAGTGTTCTTTGTAAGAGTGTTACTGAGTCGAAAGCGGGATAACAGGGAATAGAACGGTGGTCTCTAGTCATGGAGGTTCTCCTAAACAATTAGATAGAAAAGTTTGTTGTATTCTATACATCATTTAGTAGTTATATTTGGTGAATCAAATAGGGTGGGGCGAACCCAACTTAGAAAGGGTGTTTTGCCACTATCATACAAGATGTCTAATGACATACAACCTCGTGTTATCATAAGACATGGTTGTGCGCATCCACTTGCTGAGTATATCTACGGGCACTACTTATATGATCTTGGAGTTTATTTGAAATATAATATTAATTTAGAGATACTGGAGATAGTTATATGTCAAGAGAAGACTCACCATTGGAAAGAAGATGATAGTAATCTTCTCATTTTTCTTTGGGGTCTATTGGGTCAACAAAGGATAATTCTGTGGACATATGATATTTATCATAACCTAGATGCATGGCCTCCCATATACGAAGGTTTCCTTGAGCACTTTCTAAAGATTTTAATTTCTAAAATAGTTTTTGACTATACTTTTATGTAAAGTATCATTGTAAGGTTGTGGTCGAGGTACCATGAGAGTTACATACATTTGTATTAAAACTCATAGTTAACTGTGGTTATATTCTATACGACAGCTCAACAGTTGTATAAATGACGTTGTATTGGAATTTTGTACCATGTATCTGGCGACTCAGAATGGGTGATGTATACCTAATTTTGGGGGCGTCACAGTTGGTATCAAAGCTTAGGGATATGGTCGCTGGCGGAGATAAGAGTCTAGAACTAGGAGGGAAGAGACGATTTATATACTTCGCTAGTGTATGACTTACTTAAGCTGAAATTGTTTACTTGATAAGTTGACAAATTGTGATATGTTAATTAACCTTTGTTTTGAAGATATATTCTAGAATGGTATCTGAAATACAGGAGATGAACAATGGAAAAATCATGATATAGAGGATATTACCGGGAAGGTAAAATCTAAAAAGAAAGCAAGGTATTCTCATCTCTTGAATATCGTGCGATACGTAAAATTTTGAGGGAGAAATTTCATAAGGAGGGGTGATTGTGAGACCCCGAATTTTATGAAATAAAAGTATTCAATTTTTCTATTTTGGTAAATGGTTAAATTGATAAAAGTTTAAAGTTAAGGGTAATATGTGAAATATTTTTTTTGCAAAGTAAGCAAGTTGATATAAAATATTCGTTGTGTCGGGAAATATTCGATTAGTCGGGGAATATTCTTTTTGTCGGAGAATATCCGTACGACGGTACAATCATTGGTGGACCCCACAATGGAATTATTATCGGATTGAGAAAATGATAAAAATATTTTTATGAAAATAACGGCGGAAGTTTTACCGTTAACTGTTGAAACACACCTTCAAATGTTAAAAGTAATGCGATGTCTGGCATGGTTGCATAGTAGCACACGGTATTGATTATTGATGCTTACGTGAGAAGTCACTCAGTTTTGTTTTATTAGTATTATTAATGTAATAAAATAAAAAATCTTTTTATATAAAATATTATACTTTTATAAAGTTATTTGTTTTATTAGACAATAATTAGAATATATTATATTTATTATGCATAGTGTTTGCATAGTGATTGCATAGTGTTTGTATAGTAAAATCTTTTTATATAAAACAGAATACTTTTATAAAGTTATTTGCTTTATTAGACAATAATTAGAATATATTATATTTTATTATGCATAGTGTTTCCATAGTGTTTGCATAGTAAAATCTTTTTATATAAAACAGAATACTTTTATAAAGTTATTCGTTTTATTAGATTATAAATAGAATATATTATATTTTATTAAAAAGATTTTGCTTTAAATATGGACCGTCCGATTAAAGTAAATCAATCTTGACCGTTCATGAATTAGTTACTATGCGGTCCATTCTTCTATAAATAGAAGCTCATTCCTTCATTTTTTCTTATGAATTCACTGAAACTCTAGAGAGAGAAACTATAGAGTGAATTCTTCTTCTATAATCTTGAGCGTATTTCTTTAGAGTTTAAGAAAGCTTTGAGCGTAGTGCAAGTTTTCTTCGAGTATATCCTTGCCATACCAGTCGGAATACTATTCTTTTTAAGGTGGGGATATTATTTGTTTGTACTTATTATGTAAGGGGTAATATTCTTTTGTATTCATGAAGAAAACTTACATTATTCCATTATTTATTATTACATTAAAATAACTTTTGTATCATGCGAAGCTACCTATACTTGTGAAATTCTTCCATTATTCCGGTCTTTTATTATTACATTTGGAATATCACATGCATGCGTTTTTACTGGGGACTGGTTCAAGTCTTTATTATTCTGTTGGAATATCCGTATCACGTGCATTTCTGGCTGGACACTGGTTCCATTATTTATTATTACATTAGAATATCACATGCATGCGTTTCACGCGGACACTGATTCCGTTATTTATTATTACATTGGAATCACCTACATGCGAATATCTATCGCATGCTTGGTGATTTCTTTTGTTATTCCATTCTTTATTATAGTCAGTTGGTTAACGTTTTGGCTTCTATATTCCATGAAATTAGTGGAATATACTTGGTATTTGCGCTTCATCCAATATCTTTTCATGGAAATATTCTTCTGAGCATTCTTGAATTTTACTCCACAAAAAAAAAGTATCATGTTGACAATTTGGACGTTACTAATTTTATAATCTTTATAATTTAATTCTGAACTTGTTTTATTGAATTATTATGTCATTGTCATGATGAGTTATGTTGGTTATTATATGAACATAGGAAAGTTTCTTAGAAATCACAAAGGGTTGAAAATCAGATTTTTGTGAAAATGGAACATGAAATTCAATTGACCATATCTCCTATTATATTTCGAATTTTTGAGTGTGGTCAAGTTCAAGAGTTAGATCTATGAGTTTCCTAACTTATCCAAGTGGAATCACTGAAAAAGGTATTGTAGATTTTTGTGTGGACTGATTTTAGCGAAGGAGTAAAAAAACTGCCAATTTCGAAAAAGCTACTGCCCTGATTTTTAAAATGGCCTTTTCGGCCACTTAAATTGTGAGAAAAATTCTGGCCTTTTGGGACATAGAAATATATGGTAAAAAGTACCTCATGTTCAAAAATGAACTCATTCCGACTTAAAATGAGCAAGCTATGACTATTTCAATAATTTGGTTTTTCCGACGAAAAATGCTATAATCGGAGTTCTGTAACTCCGATGACCATGAAATTTAAACTGGAAGCTCGCGTTAACATGTGTAAGATCCTGCCAAGATTTGGGAATTTCTGGAATTAAATTTGAGGTAGCTAATTTTTTAAGGAATTACTTAGAAATTGATTTTTGAAAAATAGTAAATGAATTTTAAAAATTCCAGAAAAATATATATTTCAATATGGGACTATATTCTGCTTAATCCCAGAAAAGAATAATTTTTGGGATTGATTTGGTATTTTTCATGATAATAGTTTAGTTACGAACATATGAATTAAATATGTTATGTGAAGTTGAAAAATTGGCAAATAAGATTTTATGGCTTGAAAATCCTATATAAGGTATATGCAGATTTTTTATGAGTAATTTGATTATTGGTAATGAAATCTTATGAGTATGGCATTTTTGAATGATTAAATGCATTATTTGGAAAAGTGTAAACAATTAAATTAAATTGTTTATAAGTTTAAGGAGTGATTAAAATATTGTTATAATATTAACAATATTAGATTATGATTTTATTAAGTGATTGATAATGCTTATAATATTTTCATCATCCTCATGTTTATAATATGTTGAAAGTTATCTGTGGCCTGTAGTGCATAGATGGACTTGGTATGATTATGACCAGGGATTATTCGGTATAATCATGACCGTAATGTTACAAATGATGTGGAAAAAGTCCTCATTGGCCCGTAGTGCATTGATGGACAGTTTTTGGTATGATTATGGCTATGGATTCTCTTTGGCCAGGGGCGAAAGATGAATTGTTTTATGGCATGATCGGGGATAGTTGATGAAAACACGATTATCTTTGGCCCGTAGTGCATGGATAATTAAGTGGTCGTGATATTAACGAATATCCTTGGCGTAGTGCATGGATAATTCGATGATATGGATTGATTATCGAGTGAGTCTCGTGATGAAATATAAATTCATGGATGTGATATTAACGAATATCTTTGGTAGTAGATAATTCGGGGTGATTCGATGATGTGGATTATTTATTATTTAGCGAGTCTCGTGATAAAATATTTATTATACACTTTTAATTCATAGAAGATAGTAGATATCATGCTCTACTTGACTCTTCTAAAATACAGTTGTATGTCTTTGGCATGTTGCGCAAAGATGAATTGTTAATGAATATCTTTGGCCGTAGTGCAAAGATGAATTTATTAGTATGATTATGAAAGGAAATTTTGATTTGGTATAACCATGATTTTTTATGTTTCGGTGAAGATAGGTGATGAAAATTATCTTACGTCACAGTTGCGAAGGGGAATTTAGAACCACAATTATGATTATGAGTTATTCATAAGATTGTGGACAGGAACTGTTGATTTATTTTACATGGATAAAACATTATTGGTGGACTTTTAACATATTGAAGATAATAGACCTTATGGTCTATTTGACTCTTCTAATGGATTGTTCGTTCTGCTGCAACTATGGTTAAAAAGTTTTATCATCTACCTTATGTTCTAAATTTCTGATTTATTATTGATGAAAGCTATTCATAATTTAATTATTTTTAGTCATGATATTCTTTACTGGGCTAGTTCTGCTCACCCTTTCTGCTTCACAATTCTTTTCAGGTAATTAGAGTGTTGCTGTAAGAGTGTTACCGAGTCGAGCGGGGATAACAGGGGAATAGAACGGTGGTCTCTAGCTGTGGAGGTTCTCCCTAAACAGTATAGAAAAGTTTGTTGTATTCTATACATCATTTAGTAGTTATATTTGGTGAATCAAATAGGGTGGGGCGAACCCAACTTAGAAAGGGTGTTTTGCCACTATCATACAAGATGTCTAATGACATACAACCTCGTGTTATCATAAGACATGGTTGTGCGCATCCACTTGCTGAGTATATCTACGGGCACTACTTATATGATCTTGGAGTTTATTTGAAATATAATATTAATTTAGAGATACTGGAGATAGTTATATGTCAAGAGAAGACTCACCATTGGAAAGAAGATGATAGTAATCTTCTCATTTTTCTTTAGGGTCTATTAGATTGACAAAGGATAATTATGTGGACATATGATATTTATCATAACCTAGACGCATGGCCTCCCATATACGAAGGTTTCCTTGAGCACTTTCTAAAGATTTTAATTTCTAAAACAGTTTTTGACTATACTTTTATGTAAAGTATCATTGTAAGGTTGTGGTCGAGGTACCATGAGAGTTACATACATTTGTATTAAAACTCATAGTTAACTGTGGTTATATTCTATCTGACATTTCAACGATTGTATAAATGACGTTGTATTGGAATTTTGTACCATGTATCTGGCGACTCAGGAATGGGTAATGTATACCTAATTTTGGGGGCGTCACATTGGTATCAAAGCTTAGGGATAAGAGTCTAGAACTAGGAGGGAAGAGACGATTTATATACTTCGCTAGTGTATGACTTACTTAAGCTGAAATTGTTTACTTGATAAGTTGACAAATTCTGATATGTTAATTAACCTTTGTTTTGAAGATATATTCTAGAATGGTATCTGAAATACAGGAGATGAACAATGGAAAAATCATGATATAGAGGATATTACCGGGAAGGTAAAATCTAAAAAGAAAGCAAGGTATTCTCATCTCTTGAATATCGAGTGCGTCGTAAAAATTTTGAGGGAGAAATTTCATAAGGAGGGGTGATTGTGAGACCCCGAATTTTATGAAATAAAAGTATTCAATTTTTCTATTTTGGTAAATGGTTAAATTGATAAAAGTTTAAAGTTAAGGGTAATATGTGAAATATTTTTTTGCAAAAGTAAGCAAGTTGATATAAAATATTACGTTGTGTTTCGGAAATATTCGATTAGTGGGAATATTCTTTTGTGGGAGAGAGAATATCCGTGCGACGGTACAATCATTGGTGGACCCACAATGGAATTATTATCGTGAGAAAATGATAAAAATATTTTATGAAAATAACGGCGGAAGTTTTACAGTTAAGCTGTTGAAACACCGGTGTTAAAAAATGCGATGTCTGGCGTTAGTTGCATAGTAGCACTTTACGGTATTGATTATTGATGCTTACGTGAGAAGTCACTCGGTTTTGTTTTATTAGTATTATTAATGTAATAAAATAAAAAATCTTTTTATATAAAATATTATACTTTTATAAAGTTATTTGTTTTATTAGACAATAATTAGAATATATTATATTTATTATGCATAGTGTTTGCATAGTGATTGCATAGTGTTTGTATAGTAAAATCTTTTTATATAAAACAGAATACTTTTATAAAGTTATTTGCTTTATTAGACAATAATTAGAATATATTATATTTTTATTATTAGTGTGCATATAGTGTTTCCATAGTGTTTTGCATAGTAAAATCTTTTTATATAAAAAAAATACTTTTATAAAGTTATTCGTTTTATTAGATTATAAATAGAATATATTATATTTTATTTAAAAGATTTTGCTTTAAATATGGATCGTCAGATTAAAAGTAAATCAATCTTGACCGTTCATGAATTAGTTACTATCTTACGGTCCATTCTTCTATAAATAGAAGCTCATTCCTTCATTATTTCTTACGAATTCACTGAAACTCTAGAGAGAAAACTATAGAGAGAATTCTTCTTCTATAATCTTGAGCGTATTTCTTTAGAGTTTAAGAAAGCTTTGAGCGTAGTGCAAGTTTTCTTCGAGTATATCCTTGCCATACCGATTTAATACTATTCTTTTTTCTAGGGGATATTATTTGTTGTACTGTAAGGGGTATTATTTCTTTTGTATTCATGAAGAAAACTTACATTATTCCATTATTTATTATTACATTAAAATAACTTTTATATCATCTGTGCTACCCTATACTTGTGAAATTCTTACATTATTCCATTCTTTATTATTACATTGGAATATCACATGCATGCGTTTACTGTAATATTCTTCGGACTTTACAGTTCAAGTCTTTATTATTCTGTTGGAATATCCTGTCTGCATGCATTTTACTGGGACTTAGTTCCATTATTTATTATTACATTAGAATATCACGTATGCATGCGTTTCGCGGGACACAGTTCCGTTATTTATTATTACGTTGGAATCACCTACATGCATGCGATTCTATCGCATGCTTGGTGATTTCTTTTGTTATTCCATTCTTTATTATACTCAGGTTGGTTAAAGTTTTGACTTCTATATTCCATGAAATTAGTGGAATATACTTGGTATTTGCGCTTCATCCAGTATCTTTTCATGGAAATATTCTTCTGAGCATTCTTGAATTTTACTCCACAAAAAAAAGTATCATATTGACAATTTGGACGTTACTAATTTCTGGATAATTTAATTCCTGTACTTGTTTTATTGAATTATTATGTCATTGTCATGATGAGTTATGTTGGTTATTATGTGAACACAGGAAAGTTTCTTAGAAATCACAAAGGGTTGAAAATCAGATTTTTGTGAAAATGGAACATGAAATTCAATTGACCATATCTCCTATTATATTTTAAAATTTTGAGTGTGGTCAAGTTCTAGAGTTAGATCTATGAGTTTCCTAACTTATCCAAGTGAAATCACTGGAAAAGGTATTGTAGATTTTCGTGTGGGCTAATTTTAGCGAAGGAGTCAAAAGCGCGAATTTTGAAAAAAGCTACTTGCTGATTTTTTAAAAGGGCCTTTTCGGCCACTTAAATTGTGAGAAAAATTCTGGCCTTTTGGGACATGGAAATATATGGTATAAAAGTACCTCTGTCCAAAAATGAGCTCATTCCGACTTAAAATGAGCAAGTTATGACTATTTCAATATTTAGGTTTTTCCGATGAAAAATGCTATAATTAGGAGTTCTATAACTCAGATGACCATGAAATTTAAAACTGGAAGCTCACGTTAACATGTGTAAGATCCTGCCAAGATTTGGGAATTTCTGGAGTTAAACTTGAGGTAGCTAATTTCTTAAGGAATTAATTAGAAATTGATTTTTGAAAAATAGTAAATGAATTTTAAAATTACGAGAAAAATATATGTTCAATATGGGACTATATTACGCTTAATCCCGAAAAGAATAATTTTTGGGATTGATTTGGTATTTTTCATGAAAATAGTTTAATTACTGAACATATGAATTAAATATGTTATGTGAAGTTGAAAAATTGGTAAATAAGATTTTATGGCTTGAAAATCCTATATAAGGTATATGTGATTTTTTGATGAGTAATTTGATTATTGGTGATGAAATCTTATGAGTATGGCATTTTGAATGATTAAATGCATTATTTGGAAAAGTGTAAACAATTAAATTAAATTGTTTATAAGTTTAAGGAGTGATTAAAATATTGTTATAATATTAACAATATTAGATTATGATTTTATTAAGTGATTGATAATGTTTGGATAAATTTAAAGTCTTTAATATTTATCCTTGATTTAGTTTGATAATATTATAATATTGTCATCATCCTCATGTTTATAATATGTTGAAAGTCATCTGTGTGGCATAGTGCATAGATGGACTTGGTATGATTATGACCGAGGGATTATTCGGTATAATCATGGCCGTAATGTTACAAATGATGTGGAAAAAAGTCCTCATTGGCCGTAGTGCATTGATGGACAATTTTTTGGTATGATTATGGCTATGGATTCTCTTTGACCAGGTGCAAAGATGAATTATTTTATGGCATGATCGGGACAGATTGATGAAAACACGATTATCTTTGGCCCATAGTAGTGCATGGATAATTAATTGTGGTCGTGATATTAACGAATATCCTTAAGCGTAGTGCATGGATAATTCATGATATGATATGGATTGATTATCGAGTTGAGTCTCGATGATGAAATATAAATTCATGGATGTGATATTAACGAATATCCTTGGCCGTAGTGCGGGGGTGATTCGATGATGTGGATTATTTATTAGGAGTCTCGTGATAAAATATTTATTATACACTTTTAATTCATAGAAGATAGTAGATATCATGCTCTACTTGACTCTTCTAAAATACGGTTGTATGTCTTTGGCATGTAGTGCAAAAGATGAATTGTTAATGAATATCTTTGGTAGTAGTGCAAAAGATGAATTTATTAGTATGATTATGAGCGAAATTTTGATTTGGTATAACCATGATTTTTGATGTTTCGGTGAAGATAGGTGATGAAAATTATCTTAAATCACGGTTGCGAAGAGGAATTTAGAACCACAATTATGATTATGAGTTATTCATATGATTGTGGACGAGAATCTGTTGATTTATTTTACATGGATAAAACATTATTGGTGGACTTTTAACATAGAAGATAATAGACCTTATGGTCTATTTGACTCTTCTAATGGATTGCTCGTTCAAACTATGACTACTATGGTTGAAAAGTTTTATCATCTACCATATGTTCTAAATTTCCGATTTATTATTGATGAAAGCTATTGATAATTTAATTATCTTTAGTCATGATATTCTTTCTTGGGGCTAGTTGTGCTCACCCTTTCTCGCTTCACAATTCCTTTCGGTAAATAAGAGTGTTGTTGTAAGAGTGTTCTTAGAGTCGGCCGGGGATAACGGGGGAATAGAACGGTGGTCTCTAGTCATGGAGGTTCTCCTAAATAGTATAGAAAAGTGTGTTGTATTCTATACATCATTTAGTAGTTATATTTGGTGAATCAAATAGGGTGGGGCGAACCCAACTTTGGAAGGGTGTTTTGCCACTATCATACAAGATGTCTAATGACATACAACCTCGTGTTATCATAAGACAGGGTTGTGCGCATCCACTTGCTGAGTATATCTACGGGCACTACTTATATGATCTTGGAGTTTATTTGAAATATAATATTCACTTAGAGACAGTGGAGATAGTTATATGTCAAGAGAAGACTCACCATTGGAAAGAAGATGATAGTTATCTTCTCATTTTTCTTTAGGGTCTATTGGGTCAACCAAGGATAATTACGTGGACATATGATATCTATCATAACCTGAGCGCATGGCCTCCCATATGTACACGAAGGTTTCCTTGAGCACTTCCCAAAGATTTTAATTTCTAAAATAGTTTTTGACTATACTTTTATGTAAAAGTATCATTGTAAGGTTGTGGTCGAGGTACCATGAGAGTTACATACATTTGTATTAAAACTCACAGTTAACTGTGGTTGTATTCTATACGACAGTTCAACAGTTGTATAAATGAAGTTGTATTTGAATTTTGTACCATGTATCTGGCGACTCGGAATGGGTGATGTATACCTAATTTTGGGGGCGTCACATTTGGTATCAGAGCTTAGGGATATGGTCGCTGGCGGAGATAAGAGTCTAGAACTAGGAGGGGAGAGACGAGTTATATACTTCGCTAGTGTGTGACTTACCTAAGCTGAAATTGTTTACTTGATAAGTTGACAAATTGTGATATGTCAATTAACCTTTGTTTTGAAGATATATTCTAGAATGATATCTGAAATACAGGAGATGAACAATGGAAAAATCATGATATAGAGGATATTACCGGGAAGGTAAAATCTAAAAAGAAAGCAAGGTATTCTCATCTCTTCGAATATCAGGTACGTACGTAAATTTTGAGGGAGAAATTTCATAAGGAGGGGTGATTGTGAGACCCCGAATTTTATGAAATAAAAGTATTCAATTTTTCTATTTTGGTAAATGGTTAAATTGATAAAAGTTTAAAGTTAAGGGTAATATGTGAAATATTTTTTTTGCAAAGTAAGCAAGTTGATATAAAATATTCGTTGTGTGGGAATATTCATTAGTCGGGAATATTCTTTTTTTATCGAGAGAATATCCGTATGCGACGATACAATCATTAGTGGACCCCTACAATGGAATTATTATCGGATTGAGAAAATGATAAAAATATTTTATGAAAATAACGATGGAAGTTTTACTGTTAATTGTTGAAACACCCGGTGTTAAAAGTATAAGAATCTGGCGTGGTTGCATAGTAGCACACGATATTGATTATTGATGCTTACGTGAGAAGTCACTTTCGGTTTTGTTTTATTAGTATTATTAATGTAATAAAATAAAAAATCTTTTTATATAAAACATTATACTTTTATAAAGTTATTTGTTTTATTAGACAATAATTAGAATATATTATATTTTATTATGCATAGTGTTTGCATAGTGCTTTGCATAGTGTTTGTATAGTAAAATCTTTTTATATAAAATAGAATACTTTTATAAAGTTATTTATTTTATTAGATAATAATTAGAATATATTATATTTTATTATGCGTAGTGTTTGCATAGTGCTTTGTAGTATTTGCATAGTAAAATCTTTTTATATAAAAATGAATACTTTTATAAAGTTATTAGTTTTATTAGATTATAAATAGAATATATTATATTTTATTTAAAGATTTTTTTTTTAAATATGGATCGTCAGATTAAAAAATAAATCAATCTTGACCGTTCATGAATTAGTTACTTATCTTGATCCATTCTTCTATAAATAGAAGCTCATTCCTTCATTATTTCTTACGAATTCACTTTGAAACTCTAGAGAGAGAAACTATAGAGAGAATTCTTCTTCTATAATCTTGGCGTATTTCTTTAGAATTTAAGAAAGCTTTGAGTGTAGTGCAAGTTTTTCTTTGAGTATATCCTCGCCCATACCAAATTCGAAATACTATTCTTTTACGGTAGGGGATATTATTTGTTGTACTCGTAAGGGGTATTATTTCTTTTATATTCATGAAGAGAACTTACATTATTCCATTATTTATTATTACTTTTGGAATAACTTTTGTATACACTACTACCCTATACTTGGTGAAATTCTTACATTATTCCGGTTTTATTATTACATTTGAAATATCACATACGTGCGTTTCTGTGGGACTGAGTTCAATTCTTTTTTATTATTCATTGGAATATCACATGTTTGTGCGTTTTGTTGGACACGGTTCCATTTTTATTATTACATTGGAATATCACATCATGCATTTTACGTGGACCTGGTTCCGTTATTTATTATTACATTGGAATATCCTCGTACATGCATGCATTTTACGCCGACTGGTTCCATTATTTATTATTACTGTTGGAATAACTTTTGCGTGCATGCGATCTATCGCATACTTGATAATTTCTTTTGTTATTCCATTCTTTATTATACTCAGTTGGTTAAAGTTTTAGCTTCTATATTCCATGAAATTAGTAGAATATCCTTGGTATTTGCGCTTCATCCAGTATTTTTTCATAGAAATATTCTTCTGAGCATTCTTGAATTTTACTCCACAAAAAAAAAAGTATCATGTTGACAATTTGGACGTTACTAATTTCTGGATAATTTAATTCTTGAACTTGTTTTATTGAATTATTATGTCATTGTCATGATGAGTTATGTTGGTTATTATGTGAACACAAGAAAGTTTCTTAGAAATCACAAAGGGATGAAAATCAGATTTTTGTGAAAATGGAACATGAAATTCAATTGACCATATCTCCTATTATATTTCGAATTTTTGAGTGTGGTCAAATTCTAGAGTTAGATCTATGAGTTTTCTAACTTATCCAAGTGGAATCACTAGAAAAGGTATTGTAGATTTTCGTGTGGACTGATTTTAGCGAAGGAATCAAAAAACTACCAATTTCAAAAAATCTACTACCCAGATTTTTAAAAGGGCTATTTCGGCCATTTAAAAATTGAGAAAAATTCTAGGGCTTTTGGGACATGGAAATATATGGTATAAAGTACCTCTCTGTCCAAAAATGAGCTCATTCAAACTTAAAATGAGCAAGTTATGACTATTTCAATATTTAGGTTTTTAAATGAAAAATGCTATAACCTAGGAGTTCTAACTTTCAGATGACCATGAAATTTAAAATGAAGCTCACGTTAACATGTGTAAGATCCTGCCAAGATTTGGGAATTTCTGGAGTTAACCTTGAGGTAGCTAATTTCTTAAGGAATTAATTAGAAATTGATTTTTGAAAAATAGTAAATGAATTTTAAAAATTACGAGAAAAATATATGTTCAATATGGGACTATATTCTGCTTAATCCCAGAAAAGAATAATTTTTGGGACTGATTTGGTATTTTTCATGAAAATGGTTTAGTTACGAACATATGAATTAAATATGTTATGTGAAGTTGAAAAATTGGTAAATAGGATTTTATGGCTTGAAAATCCTATATAAGGTATATGCAGATTTTTTGATGAGTAATTTGATTATTGGTGATGAAATCTTATGAGTATGGCATTTTTGAATGATTAAATGCATTATTTGGAAAAGTGTAAACAATTAAATTAAATTGTTTATAAGTTTAAGGAGTGATTAAAATATTGTTATAATATTAACAATATTAGATTATGATTTTATTAAGTGATTGATAATGTTTGGATAAATTTAAAGTCTTTAATATTTATCCTTGATTTAGTTTGACTAATGCTTATAATATTGTCATCATCCTCATGTTTATAATATGTTGAAAGTCATCTGTGGCCTGTAGTGCATAGATGGACTTGGTATGATTATGACCAGGGATTATTCGGTATAATCATGACCGTAATGTTACAAATGATGTGAAAAAAGTCCTCATTGGCTTATAGTGCATTGATGGGCGAGTTTTTTGGTATGATTATGGCTATGGATTCTCTTGACCAAGGGTGCAAAGATGAATTGTTTTATGGCATGATCGGGGACCGTTGATGAAAACACGATTATCTTTGGCCCATAGTGCATGGATAATTAGTGTGGTCGTGATATTAACGAATATCCTTAGCCGTAGTGCATGGATAATTCAGTGATATGGATTGATTATCGAGCTGAGTCTCAGTGATGAAATATAAATTCATGGATGTGATATTAACGAATATCCTTGGCCGTAGTGCGGAGGGTGATTCGATGATTCGATGATGTGTATTATTTATTAGTGAGTCTCGTGATAAAATATTTATTATACACTTTTAATTCATAGAAGATAGTAGATATCATGCTCTACTTGACTCTTCTAAAATACTGATTGTATGTCTTTGGCATGTAGAGCAAAGATGAATTGTTAATGAATATCTTTGGTAGTAGTGCAAAGATGAATTTATTAGTATGATTATGAAGCGAGAATTTTGATTTGGTATAACCATGATTTTTTTGATGTTTCGGTGAAGATAGGTGATGAAAATTATCTTAAATCACAGTTGCGAAGAGGAATTTAGAACCACAATTATGATTATGAGTTATTCATATGATTGTGGGCGAGAACCTGTTGATTTATTTTACATGGATAAAACATTATTGGTGGACTTTTAATATAGAGAAGATAATAGACCTTATGGTCTATTTGACTCTTCTAATGGATTGCTCGTTCCGCTGCAACTATGGTTGAAAAGTTTTATCATCTACCATATGTTCTAAATTTCTGATTTATTATTGATGAAAGCTATTGATAATTTAATTATCTTTCGTCATGATATTCTTTACTGGGCTAGTTGTGCTCACCCTTTCTGCTTCACAATTCTTTTCAGGTAATAAGAGTGTTACCGTAAGAGTGTTGCCGAGTCGAGCGAGGATAACAGGGGAATAGAACGGTGGTCTCTAGCTGTGGAGGTTCTCCCTAAGCAGTATAGAAAAGTGTGTTGTATTCTATACATCATTTAGTAGTTATATTTGGTGAATAAAATAGGGTGGGGCGAACCCAACTTTGGAAGGGTGTTTTGCCACTATCATACAAGATGTCTAATGACATACAACCTCGTGTTATCATAAGACAGGGTTGTGCGCATCCACTTGCTGAGTATATCTACGGGCACTACCTATATGATCTTGGAGTATATTTGAAATTTAATATTCACTTAGAAACAGTGGAGATAGTTATATGTCAAGAGAAGACTCACCATTGGAAAGAAGATGATAGTAATCTTCTCATTTTTCTTTGGGGTCTATTGGGTCAACCAAGGATAATTTTGTGGACATATGATATCTATCATAACCTAGACGCATGACCTCCCATGTACGAAGGTTTCCTTGAGCACTTCCCAAAGATTTTAATTTCTAAAATAGTTTTTGACTATACTTTTATGTAAAGTATCATTGTAAGGTTGTGGTTGAGGTTCCATGAGAGTTACATACATTTGTATTAAAACTCATAGTTAATTGTGTAGTATAATAATATGTGTGAAGTTGTATTCTTTTGTACCATGTATCTCAACATTCGAATGGGTTGTATAAATGAAGTTGTTTATTTCCCTAACCTTTGAATTTTGTTACCATATTATGTTATACTTATGCAAATTCTCTAATGGGTGATGTATACCTTTAATTTTTTTATAATAGCTTTGGTGCGGACTTGTACTCTAAATCTTGAGATGAACAACCCTATTATTAGGGGTTGCACTTAGTTTTATACTTTGTCTTTGAAATGTTTGTATACAATACATATACGAAGGATTGATCCCCCTAAGTACCTTTGAGTCCTTATAGTCGTATGACTGTTATAGTTAAAGTTGAATGATTACTTATAACTGTGGACATGGTTCGTGGTCATTAGACCCTTAGTGAATGTTATGATTTTTCGAATGTTAATAGAACGTATTGTTGAGTTCTATTAAGCCTAATATATGGCAAGTGATGTAAAGGTTAAAGTTTTATTTATTGTTATTCAAAGTGAGCCTTGTTTGCTCACTCTTGCCTGTAAAATTTCTTACAGCTAAAGCTGAAAAGGGTGACGTACCTAGCACCAGTAAGGGAAAGGGAAAGATAAACAACTACTGAAGACTTGTAATAGTTTTGATAGTTTTATTATCAGACTTTGGTTTAAAGATTGTAATGAAGTTTATTTAATTTTTCGCATGAATGATTTTTGTAAAGGTTAGATAACCTGGGAGATTTTATTTAATGTAATCCTGTATGGACAGGTTTATTTATTCAATTATATTATGATTGAGTAGTTAGATATGAATGTTTTGATTAAGTGAACACCAAATCTTGAGGTAATGACGTACCAAGATTTGGGGGAGTCACAGTAGGGTGAACATTAAGGAGAATATCTTGATGGTAGATTTGATTCCGATTAGACTTGGAGAGTTTGACGTTATTTTGGGAATGGATTGGCTGTTCAAATATGGAGCGGTAATTTATTTCCAAAAGAAGTGTGTAAACCTTATGACCCCGTCAAAGGTAGTGTTCTTTGGTAGCAAGTCGCCTAGACAAATGAAATGTCTGACGATGATGCAGGCCAAGAAATTGTTGAGTCAAGGCTGTGTGGGCTATTTAGCTTACATAGTCGATACATAGAAAAAGAATGTGAAACTGAAAGAGATACCAGTGGTGAGGGAATTTGAGGATGTGTTTCCAGAGGATTTGTCAGGACTTCCGCCTGACAGAGAAATTGAGTTCGTAATCGACTTAGTGTCGGGAACATCACCGATGTCGAAGGCCCCGTACAGAATGACTCCAGTAGAAATGAAGGAACAAATGGTACAGTTACAAGAGTTGCTAGACAAGAAATGTATTCAGCCAAACGTATCACCGTCGGGGAGCACCGGTGTTATTCGTGAAGAAGAAGGATGGGTCAATGCGTGTTTGCATTGATTATAGAGAATTAAACAAAGTCACTATTAAAAACAAATATCCATTGCCAAGAATAGATGACTTGTTTGATCAGTTGAAGGGTGCTAAATACTTCTCGAAAATAGATTTGAGAAGTGGGTATCACCAGTGGAAAGTGAGGAAGGAGGATATACCACGCACGACATTCAAAACTCGGTATGGAAATTACGAGTTTCTGGTGATGTCTTTAGGTTTAACCAATGCACCTGCTGCATTCATGGATTTGATGAATAGGGTGTTTAAACTATTCTTAGACAAGTTTGTAGTGGTATTCATCGACGACATTTTGGTGTATTCCAAAACTCAAGAAGAACACGTGGAACACTTACGTTTGACATTGGAAACACTAAGAAAGGAAAAATTGTACGCGAAATTCTCTAAGTGCGAATTTTGGCTAGATCGTGTGCAATTTCTTGTGCATGTGACTGACAAAGATGGGATTTCAGTGGATCCATCAAAAGTGAAAGCTGTAAACAATTGGGAACAACCAAGAACACCGTCGGAAGTGAGGAGTTTCTTGGGACTGGCCAGTTATTACAGATGATTTATTCAAAATATTTCTAAGATAGCCACTCCATTAACAAATTTGACCAGGAAAACTATGAAATTTGTTTGGACGGAGAAGTATGAAGAAAGTTTCCAGGATTTGAAAAAGAAATTAAGCATGGAACTTGTGTTGTCATTACCAGATAGTATAGGTAACTTTGTGGTGTATAGTGATGCCTCACATAATGGGTTGGGATGTGTTCTTATGCAGAACGACAAAGTAATTGTGTATGCATCAAGACAACTGAAGTATTATGAGAAAGGTTATCCGACTCATGATTTGGAATTGGCTGCAGTAGTATTTGCTCTCAAGATATGGAGACACTATCTCTATGGAGAGAAATGTGAAAACTACGCAGACCATAAAAGTCTGAAGTATATTTTCACACAGAAGGACCTGAATATGCGACAAAGAAGGTGGATGGATTTGATAAAGGATTACGATTGTGAGATCTTTTATCATCCGGACAAAGCGAATGTGGTTACAGATGCTTTGAGCAGGAAAGATCGGGAGAAGTTGATGCTGATAACTACTCAGGAGGAGCTTATTTCAGCAATGACAAAGCTAGAGTTGGAAATCAAATTTCCAAAAGAATCCGATGAACGACTATTCCAGATAGATGCTAGTCCAACTTTGGTGGACAAAGTGAAGAGTGCTCAACTACAAGATAAAGAATCCGAAACGATCAAAGAGAAAGTGGTTGAGGGTAGCGATGTTAAATACAAGGTCAATACCGAAGGACTACTATGATTCGAGGGAAGAATTTGGGTTTCAGCAGTGCCAGAGCTTAAAGACGAAATCTTGACCGCAACACACAGCACAAGATATTCGATTCATCTAGGAAGTACAAAGATGTATCAAGATTTGCGGTGACATTTTTGGTGGCCGAATATGAAAAGAGACGTTGCAGAATGCATTGCAAAATGCTTGACGTGTCAGTAGGTGAAAGTTGAACATCAACGACCAAGCGGGTTACTTCAACCGATAGAAATACCGGAATGGAAATGGGAGCATATCACAATGGATTTTGTGGTAGGTCTTCTAACGACTCAGAAAGAATACGATGCAATATGGGTAATAGTGGACAGATTGACAAAATCTGCACACTTTTTGCCAATAAAGATTAGATTTAATCTTGATCGACTAGTGGCCATGCGTTAAAGAGATCGTGTCGAGACATGGAGTTCCAGTGTCAATTGTATCTGACAGAGATCCAAGGTTCACATCAAACTTCTGGAAGAGACTACAAGAATGTATGGGAACACAGTTGCGAATAAGTACATCATACCATCCGCAAACCGATGGGCAAAGCGAACGAACAATCCAAATGTTGGAAGATATGCAGAGAGCATGCGTCATGGATTTCAAAGGAAGCTGGGATGAACATTTACCGTTGGTAGAATTTGCGTACAACAATAGTTACCACGCGAGCATTGGCATGCCACCTTATGAGGCATTATCGACGAAAAGTCTGAGAACTCCACCGTGTCTAAGATGAAGTCGATTGAGCATAACTATTAGGACGAAATTGGTACAACAAAGCTGCTTTGAAGTTGTCAAACTCATCGGACAAGATTAGTGTGACCCAAGATGAATGAGAAAAAAGTATGCCAATCAACAAAGCGAGAATCGCGAATTTGAAGTAGGAAATTTTGTTTTCCTAAAGTTTTTCCTTGGAAGGAAAAAATTCGTTTTAGCAAGAAAGGAAAGCTCGATTGAAGATTTATTGGACCATTTGAAATACTACGAAGAGTGGGGAAGTGGCTTATGAGGTAGCTCTACCTCTAGAATTGGAAAACATTCATAATGTTTTCACATTTGATATTCTGATAGTATAAACTTTGATTACAAGCACGTGATCGATGCACGAACCATTGTAATTCGATAAAGATTTGTCTTATGAAGAGACTCTTATCCAGATAGTCGACATGAAAGAACAAGTGCTCAAAAATAAAGTGATACCTTCTGTGAAGGTGATATGGAGAAACCACAATGTCGAAGAGGCAACGTGGGAACTCGAAGCTGAAATGATGAAAAGTTACCCTGAGTTATTTGTTTAATCTATGTCTTCGATTTTGGGGACATAATCTTTGTAAGTAGGGAAGAATGTGACGATTTGATTGCTTGAATTGTGATTTTGAGGACAGAATCCTTTTAAGGAGGGAATGATGTAACATTCCAGAATTTTAAATGTAATATTAAATATTTATTGATTTATATAAATATTTAATAGATATGATTATTGTTGAATAAATATTTGTTCAATTGATTTAATTTTGTTTAGTTAATTATTTATTAAATAAATAATTGTTGAATTAAGGAAATTATTATTATATTGATATTTCAATTTAATGATTAATTATTTGTATTGTGTTATTTGATTAAATGATTTATTTAATTAATTGTGTTTTGCATTAATTAAATTAAATATGAAAGCTTGATTAAATATAGTGTGACAAATAACTATATTATAAGAAGTTATTAAAATAAATTAAAGTAGTTTAATTTAGTTTTTAACAAACAAGGCTTAATATATTAATTCTTTAATATTTAAAGGGTTTTTGCCAAACAAGCCTTATGGCTTTTGAGATTTCTAATTTTTGAAATAAAATAAAATAAATAATATAAATAAAACAAATAAAATAATAAATATAATATATTTATATTATATACGTTAGTTTTGTAACTGATATAATAAGTAGGATTATTATTTCCACAGCAGTTTTATTTTTGACGCAAACTATTATCAGTTAGTTTACGCTTACTATTGTTAGTACCTAGCCTAATACTGAGAGAAGAAAGAAAAGATTTTCAGAGAGAGTTGTTTGAGAATTGAGAGAAGTTCTGAATTTGCAAAGTAATCAGCAGTTGATTAGCAAGGAGTTCTTAAGCAACAAAAAGGTAAAAAAAATTCATAATCGTAGTGTGTGTGTGTGTGTATATATATATATATATATATATATATTTATATGCATATATGAGTTCCGACGAATTTTGCTTATGTTCTGTAAATTCTAAATCCTTTCGAAAGTTGTTGGTATACTACTGATTGTGATGATTATATATGGTTGTGATGTTAGAACTACTGTTTAAACAAGAAATTCATGCTATTTTCATTTGTCAGTAGTAGAAAAATTTGACAGTATGTGCTCTTCATATGGCTTGAGTAATTTTCAATTATAGTGGCCAATTCGTATGTGAAACTATAAATTTACGATTGTATATGATAGTTCATTGAGATACGAACATAACATAATTTGAATGAGGTGATTTGGCCAACTAATGAATTCACAATGATGATTTTTAGGATGAATGTCAAGAAAATTGAGTTTTTATGAAAAACATGAATTTTGAGAAATTAAAATAGTTTTAGTTGGTGTTAAATTGTGTTAATTGGTTGTAAATGTGAGAAATCATGTTTATAATAGTTTGTATATTTATTTTACGTGTTAATATTACTGTTTATTGGGTGAAATTTGTGTTTGTTGGGCTAAAGTCGGCTACTGTTCATAGCCTTTTCTGCGTCTGTCTGAACAAGGCAATTCTTGTACGGTGGGGTGCAAAGAAATGCAGCAGCATCTGCTTGGAGATCCCAAGCCTTTGTATGGCGTATCTGCGCCATACCCTGGTTTGAGATTCTGACTTCTGCTATTTCTACAGTTTTGGGAAAGCTTCATAACATGGTCTGAAATTGTGTTAGCATGTTAAATGTGTAATGTTAAGGTTAACATAACATAGTGAATGGTGGTTAGTAAGTTCAAAGTTGCAAAAATGATTAGTAAATCAAGAACGCGTTATGTGATAACTTAGTGTATACAATGAACGTTAGTTAAGTGTTGTGATGATTAACACTTTGGAATTCTGAAATGTAAATGGTAGATTAAGACTTGTGCTAAAATAACAAGTTTAGCTAGTAATGCGTTTTATATTGAAAAGTGAATATTAGTTTGTCTAATAGATGTTGTGGTTTTAATATTGTGTATAGATGAACGTGAGTTTTAATTTTTTAGCTTACGCTCAAGGCAAGTTTTCTAACTCTACACTTTCATTGAGTTAATTCTATTATTACATTGTATAATTTCATGCTTTTGATTGAGCAGGCTTTTTATCTTAACTGTTATTGAATAAGTCAACTGTTCCTAAAATTCATTCGAGCAAACTCTAACTCTAATGTTATTGGAAATTCTTATTAATTGATTCTTTCTAACTTGTTTACAGTTAAGCAAGTTTCTTAAGTTCTATTATTGTATAATTAACATAGTTTTGAACTCTCGTCTCTATTATTGAACTGTTTTAATTCTTTGCATGAGTTAATACATTATTGGGCAAGTTGTTAGTTTCCAGCTTGCTATCAATTAAATGTACGTTCAGGAATTTTATTTCTAATGTTATAAGACTCAAACCTTAGCTTATTTTACTGTTCAAGCAAAGGTTAATTATTTTATTCATTTTATTGAATGCTTATGCTCTATAGTTATTCCAAGCATGAGTTTAATATGTGGAATCAGTTCATTTATGATTCTCAAATGTTCTAAGTTATGTTGTTATTAAACAATTGTTGCGTTATCAAGCGTTGTTGATTGAACTAGTTCCCTAGTTGATGATGATTAAACTTCAATTACCCTTGAAAGCTTATCCAAACCAAACTTTCTTTGGTGCGGACTTGTACTCTAAATACTGATATGAACAACCATATGTTTAGGGGTTTACGCTTAGCGTTGAAATGGTTGTGCACAATACATTGTACGAAGGATTGATCCCCTAAAATGCGTGGAGTCCTTATAGTCATATATATTTGTTAAAATTAAAGTTGAAAGATTACTTATAACTGTGGACATGGTTCATGGTCATTTGACCCTCAGTAGTATATTTAAGAATGTTAATAGAACATATCATTCAGATATATTGAGCCTATGAATCGACAAATGTTGTAATGTTAATAGAACATATCATTCAGTTCTATTGAGCCTATTATTTGGCAAATGATGTAAATATATTTATTCTTATTTTAAGTGAGCTTTGTTTGCTCACTCTTGCATATTTATACACTTATTGCAGCTATGAATGAGAAGGTAGATAAACCTACAACTAGCAAAGGAAATGGAAAAATGTACAAGTGATGAAGACTTGTAATTTTGTTTTATCGTTATGATGATAGACTTTTATTTAATGATGTGATGTAATAATTTAATTTCCGCACTTGAATGATTGTATTAAAGGTTAGAGAACCTGGGAGATAATGTTTTTATTAAAGTAATCCTGTGTGGGCAGATTTTTATTATTCAATTTATTATGATTGGGTAGTTAGATAAGGATGTTTTGATTACGTGAACACCAAATCTAGAGGTAATGAAGTACCGGGATTTGGGGGTGTCACATGAAATATGTGTGCTATATATTTTGAAATATGTGATATGGGGTGAAGATATATATATATATATATATATATATATATATATATATATTCATTTATTGAGAAAGTGAGGTTTAATAGTTAAGTTAACTATTAAAGAAATTAAATGAATTTGGTAATTATTTTAAATATTTATTGAATTAAATAAATATTTTAAATAATTAATTATTGAGAAAAATAAATAATTGATGAATGGTGGTGAATTAATTTAGTAACTAAATTGATTAGTGTAAATTAAATTGAGTAATGATAATTTTATTTGAAGGATTTAATTAAATTAAATCAAGTGTTTAATATTAAAGAAAACAAATGAATTAAATAAAGTGATGTTTCTAATTTATTATTAAATTAGACATATTTAATTATTTATTAATTATAATTATTATAATTACTATTGTAAGTTATTTAAATTAACTAAACTAAAGTTATTTAAATTAACTAAAGTGTGACAAATGGAAACTATATAATATAAGATTATTAAAATGATCTACTATGGGGGAATTGGTGTGTGGCCAAAAAAGGCCTTGTGGCCTTTGGCTTCTTTAACTGACGCCTTTTTGTTTTTTTAACTGAAAGAGAACGTGGGAGGATGACCACATCAGTTTATTTTCTTCATAAGGCTATAGTCAGAGAGTTTGGAAGAGAGGAACACAGTGAAACACAGAGAGTTTGGAGAGATAACAAGAGAGGAATCACTGTGATTGAAGGAGAATTTCTAAACCTAATCATCATCTTTTTGCTAGCAAACAATCAAAGGAGCAAGGTATAACCTACTCTAATGTTAACCCTTGTTTTTGAAATTTCTATTGATAATTGTGTTGAATTGATACATATATATGTATGAAGGGTATATACTCTATTAATTATCACATGTGAGTGTTGTTTGATAATAAAAATTCATGTAATTTGGGTTTATAGGAAGAAAGTATATAACAATGGTTATGTTTGAGAAAATGGCTTTAGAAAGTACAAAAATTGATGCTCTTTATGTGTTATAATCTGTAATTTGTTATTGGATTGTGTTAATAGGAAGAGGAGTAAACACCTGAAGATATGTGTTAAGTTTCAAAGAGACGCAAGTTATAAAAGATTAAGACTAAAAGTCATTGTGGTTTCGTGTTATGTGTAACTAATGCATGTGAATATAAACCTTTGAACTGTTGTAGGATGTACGCAAAGCATTTAAGCTGTTTTTCAGTAATTGGTAACCTACGAACCAGGCAAGTCTTTCAGTTCCTATTTGCTATGTGAATTTGATTATTTTAAATCTTTATTGCAAATAACATGATGTGTTATATTTATGTTGAAAGCATGAAATGCTAAAGTCAACTTATAACTACGTTGATTGAGTAAAGCATGTTGATTGAGTAAGAAACTCAATCTTTATACTTGTTATATGAACTGTAGCCTGTATGTTATGATAGTCTAATGTTTAAGAGTTATATGTTGAGCATGCTATTATATGCTACGTGATGCATGAAAACTGTTAGATTTTGTTGGGCTGTCGAGCTCGACCTTACAAATAACAATTTTTACAGGTTAAGGATTGAAGATAACACTATGTGCTACTTGGACGAAGTGAACTAGAAATAATATACGAAGATGTACATTTTAGTTAAAGTTGTTATTTCCTTAAAACATGATTAAGACTCGTGAGATGTATTAAATGTTTTATGATGTATAGTTTTATATTGAGTTGTAAAGCTAGAGTTAGAGTTATCTGATATGTAAAGGTTATCAGATTGAATTGTAAAGTTTGATATGATAACAGTGATAAAGCGAAACATAAAATAAGATTGATTCAAAGACATGTAGATGATAAAGGTTTTGATTCAGTAAATTAAAGTAAGAAGACATAAAAGTTTAAATTATTCCGCATTATATAAAGTTTAACATCGAATAATGATGTAAAATTAGAAGGTAGATGTGTTATTAACGACCGAAGTTAATAATTAAATTGTGTGGAATTTGGGGTCGTTACAGTTTATATCAAAGCTGTAGGTTATAAACCTTAGGTGGGAGTACCGTAGGCTATAACCTTAGAGAAGGAAGGTGAAGATAAAGAAAGAATAAGCTCAAGAAGAGTTTGAACAATAAGAAGAAATTTCTATAGAAGGGATTAAAACATGCATGAAAGGATTCAAAGAAGAATCTCACATAGTTATAAGGAATATGAATTTGGGATTACCCAACTCCAATAATAAGAATGTAAGGTGATAATCTCAGAACCTAGTTTGTTGGTTGTTTGTGGGAAACCACTCAGCGTACCATATTGAAACTGGTAGAGACTCGAGGTGTACCAAGTCTAGAAAATGTTTATATATGATGAAAATGTAGAACTTGAATGAAATGTTGAACGATATAAATGATGTTGGAAATTCTTAAAGCAGGAATTGTTATATAAACAAGAAGATTCAAAGAAGAATCTTGAAGAGATATAAAGATAAGAAATGGGAGTTACCTAACTTCAATAGCCAAGATAACGAATAATGTAAGTAAATGAAAGAAAAAAGAATGGATCAAAACAAAACGATCACGAGTTAAGAAAAGAATTTTTAAGGGAGATGATTATAGAATAAGATCACGACGTGATCTCTTTAAGTTATAGAAGAAAGATGGTCTGTGATGTTTGAATAATTATAGCTTAATGCTATGAAGATGGTGTACTATGAAATAGTACGAGATAACTCACGAGGAGTTATAAATGATGTAATACGAGGAATTCGTATCGAGCAAAGATCAAGTTAAGAGTAAGATAGAGTTAGGTGGGATTTCAATTGAGGACTCATATGATGGCTGAGTTGTACAAACCATTGTATGAGCGAGGGTTTTGTGCTTGCACTCAGTTTATCACATTGATAATCATTGGAATGTCGATTGTCGTATTGTCGATGTATGTGTGGTGAAAAGGTGATTCTTTTCTCATGTGTATATTTGATAGTTAGAAACTATTAAGATTGGTCAGATATTATTAGGATTAGGCACGGTTCTTAAAACTAACGCATATGGTAAGTTCGTGACTCATAATAATATGGTATGTTTTGAACCCCTCAGCGAATGGACACCTATGGTATGACTAGGACAAGTTCTTAAACTCATGTTATTGTGGCAAGTTCCTGAACTTCCAATGTGCAGTAAGTTTGATGAACTGGGGTATAATTAAGTTATGGATGAAGAATTGAGGATTAGGGGAATAGATAGAATTATTAAGCAATGGATCAGTATAGAAAGTGGAGACATAATTTTTTCCAACTCTTCTAGCTATGCTAGACTTCAAAAATTTTGACATCAAGCTAAATTTGCACTATGTGCCTTTTTAAAATGAATTTTACTCTCAACGCATGGTGACAAATGTGTATGTGTGTTTTTCGGGACACTGATACATCATTACCTGTTGAGATATGATATCACTAAAACTGATTTTCAAAGATTTTTGAACTGTTTAAAGAATAGTCTATGCTAATTGTTTGGGCTAGACGAAAATGATTTGAAAATATCAAAATATATTTTATATCATTAATGCATCATGGAACTTGGTGCAAAGATGATAAAAACGATGGAGTTATCAATGCAGAATTTCTTAGTGTTGGATGTGATCTAAGGATTATCAACCCACTATAGTATGATGTAGTATGACAAAGTCACAAAATGACAGAATCCTCAAACGGACTGTAAATACAGTGCGGTATCATGACGTCATAAAATGATTTTGAGATTTCTTTAAGATATGAGAATATATATATGTGTATATGTATATTTCGATTGATGTTTGAATTGTTGTAGAAGTCTATGCTATTTGATTTAGCTAGACGATTATTGAAAGATGTTCATGAAATTCAAGCGTTTATTGAAAAGTTATGCCAAACCAAATTTGTAAGACCCCAACTTTTATGAATAAAGATGAATTTTCTATAAATATCATTTTTGAATATTATGGAATGAATTTGATATAATGTTATAGTTGTGGGTAATATTTATAAATTTTGCAAAGTACGCAAGTTGTTATATAATATTCGATTGGTCGGGGAATATTCGTTTTAACATGTAATATTCGTACAACGACACAATCATTGGTGGACCCCACAACAGAATTATTGTCGAATTAAGAAAACGACAAAAATACTTTATGAAAATAACGGCAAAAGTTTTACCGTTAACTGTTGAAACACCCGGTGTTAAAAGTACAAGATGTCTGGCGTAGTTACAACGATAGCACACGATATTGATTATTGATGCTTACGTGAGAAGTCACTCAGTTTTGTTCAATTATTGTTACAGTAATTGCTGCATAGTATCTCACGTTATTTGATTCAATTATCGTCAATATTTTATAATCAATAATTGAGATGACAAAGTTATTAATATTATTATTTGCAATATTAACGATGTCTAGAAGTTTTGTCAAAGAGAGGTTTTGTCACCTAATTGCACGTCAATGGGGAGAAATCCTTATTGGAAAGCCCCTTCTTTCCTCGGAACGACCCCTCTTTCCTCGGAACGACCTGGTCGATTAATATTGTGAATTATAATAATGACGATGAGTTTTGTTTTATTAGTATTATTAATGTAATAAAACATAAAAGCTTTTTATATAAAACAGAATACTTTTATAAAGTTATTTATTTTATTAGACTAATAGTAAAATCTTTTTATATAAAACAGAATACTTTTGTAAAGTTATCTATTTTATTAGACAATAATTAGAATATATTATATTTTATTATGCATAGTGTTTACATAGTGCCTGCATAGTGTTTGCATAGTAAAATCTTTTATAAAGTTATTCGTTTTATTAGATTATAAATAGAATATATTATATTTTATTGTAAACCAATCTAGACCATCCGTTTAAAGTAAATCAATTTGGACCGTTCATGAATTAGTTACTATGCAGTCCATTCTTCTATAAATAGAAGCTCATTCCTTCATTATTTATTACGAATTCATTGAAACTCTAGAGAGAGAAACTATAGAGAGAGTTCTTCTTCTATAATCTTGAGCGTATTTCTTTAGAGTTTAAGAAAGCTTTGAGCGTATTGCAAGTTTTTTTTGAATATATCTTCGCCTTGCCTGTCAAAATACTCTTCTTTTATGGTAAGGGATATTATTTGTTGTACTCGTTAGGGGTATTCCTTCTTTTCTTATTGGTGAAATTCTTTTGTTATTCCATTCTTTATTATTACATTGGAATAACTTTTATGTACTATGGGATACCTATACTTGGTAAAATTCTTACATTATTCCATTATTTATTATTCATTTGGAACATCACATGCGTGTGTTTATGCATGACTTTGGTTCCATTGTTTATTATTACTGTTGGAACATCACATGCATGCGTTTACTGCATGACTTGGTTCCATTATTTATTATTACATTGGAATATCACATTAAGGTGCGTTTACGCATGACACAGTTCCATTATTTATTATTCTGTTGGAATAACTTGTATGTGCGGTCTACCGCATGCCTGGTGATTTCTTTTGTTATTCCATTCTTTATTATACTCAGTTGGTTAAAGTTGACTTCTATACTCCATGAAATTAGTGGAATATCCTTGATATTTGCGCTTCATCCAGTATCTTTTCATAGAAATATTCTTCTGAACTTTCTTGAATTTTACTCCACAAAGAAGTATCATGTTGACAATTTGGACGTTATTGGTTCCTTGATAAATTAATTCTTAAACTTTTTTTATTGAATTCTTATATCATTGTCATCATCCTCATGTTTATTATGTTGAAAGTCATCTGTGGCCAGTAGTACATAGATGGACTTGGTATGATTATGACCAGGGATTATTCGGTGTAATGATGACCGTAATGTTACAAATGATGTGGAAAGAGTCCTCATTGACCCGTAGTGCATTGATGGACGATTGTTGGCATGATCATGACCATTGATGAATACCACGAATATCCTTGGTACATGCGTGCATGGATAATTTGTGGTTGTGATTCTAATGAATATCCTTGGTAGTAGTCTTGCGAGGGATGATGTGGATTATTTATTAAAATTTGAGTCTCGTGATAAAAGTCATGAAAAACCTTTTATATCATAGAAGATAGTAGATTTTATTTTCTACTTGACTCTTTTAATGGATTGCTTGTTCCGCTGCAGTTAAACTTGATGTTTGTTATATTTTATCAGTTTAACACTGTTGAAGGCTAATGATAATTTATTCTGCATTATTTTAGTCTTAATATTTCTTACTGGGCTAGTTGTGCTCACCCTTTTGCTTTCATTGTTCTCTTTAGGAAATGAGAACGTAGCAGGGACTAGTCGGGGAACAGAGTGATGGTTCAGATAATAGCATTAGTAGTCCTCACTATTCTATGAAATAGTGTGATAATAAATGTAATGAGGACCCCATTGAGTTTGTATATTGTCTAGATGACAATATTTGTATTAAAACTCACAGCATATGTTTAGTCGTATTTTACACGACTGTTGTATAATTAAGTTGTATTTGAAATTTGTACCATGTATTTGACGTCTCAGAATAGGTGATGTATACTGATTTTGGGGGCATCACAGTTGGTATCAAAGCTTAGGGATATGATCCCTGGCTAAGATGTGAGAATAGAACTAGGAGGGGAGAGACGGTGAATTCCTTTGCTAGTATGACCTACCTAAGTTTATTTGGTATTTAATTGGGCAGTCAGGATATAGGGATAATATGTTACATGTCAATTAACCTTTATTTTGTGGCAGTATCTAAAAATGACATCCGAGAATGTTGAGAATAACAATGGAGCACATGCGACCGTTAATTCACCACATATCAATAATCAGAATAATGTGCATCAAGAAGGCGACAATCCTCATCCAAACAACAACATTGACCAAATGATGAATGATGGAATGTTCAGAGGCTTTATGTAATTCATGCAACAGTAGGCGAGAGCTGCTCCTGTCCAAAATATAGGTGGAAACACTGGAAATTCTCGGACGGTCACCGCTAAACAGTTCGAGGAGCTGGGACCACCAGAGTTTATTGGAGAGCCAAAACCACTTAAGGCGGAAGCATGGATAAAGTAGATCACCAAGATATTTGATGTCTTGGGATGCTCCGAGGAGTAAAAGGTTCCTTTCTTAGCCTTTATGTTGCGAGGAGAGGTAGATTCTTGGTGGAAATCGATGGCGTACTCGACTGCCGCCGCCGTTGAAGATGTCTTGGGAAAAGTTCCAAGAATAATTCAACGACAAGTACTTTCCCGAAAGTATTCGTCACATAAAAGAGGAAGAGTTCATCAAGTTGGAGCAGAATAATATGACCGTGTCGCAGTATGAAGCTAAGTTTGCCGAGTTGTCTCGATTTGCGTCCCACTTGGTGGATAATAAAGAGAGAATGACGCGGATGTTTTTAAGAGGTTTAAAGCCAGAGATACGTCAACATCTTATTTCTCATAAACTGTGTTTGTATTCAATGTTGTAAATAGGGCTTAGTTAGTAGAGCGCGATAATGAGTCAACGAAACCAAAAGAGAGCAGTCGGCAAAATGATAATACAAGTGAGAGCAGTCATCGAAGCGGTGACAACAAGCGTGGAGGAATCAACGGGCGAAGTGGTAACCACTTGGTGGTAATCGAGGCAAAACAATAAGAATGGACATTTCAAGAAGAGGAGATTCAACAATGATGGAAAGACGTCGGCCGAAGACCCGTTGTTAAGGAAGGAGAACGACCACCTATCATATGCTTCAAATGCGGAGGGAGGGACACATCGGTCAAAGCTAGCAGCGATGCCAGTCCATAAGCATGTTATAATTGTGGAAGAGAAGGTCACTTAGCCCGATTTTGACGTTCACATAAGATAAGTTCAACTAGGATGGAGGCATCGAAGTAGTCCCAAAAAAAGTCAAAGCCGGTAGTCTGAGGAGGCGTTTGTTGTGACCACCCAAAAGCAAGGAACCCGAATGAGGTCATCACGGTAAGCTTATCATAAACTCTAGCGCGAAGTCTATACTTTATTTGATCTGGGTTCTACCCATTCTTTTATTTCTCCTAGTTGCGCTCAACGATTAAATTTGACTCCGGAGAAATTAGACTTTGACTTATCTGTGCAAACTCCGTTGGGAGAAATTTTCATTACATCCATTATTTATAAGTCTTGTTTGGTTCAAATCGGTACCTTCACATTACCTGTCGATCTTATTTCATTGAAAATACTTTCATTTGATGTGATTCTAGGGATTGATTGGTTAACTACTCATCATGCTAAAATTGATTGTTTTCGTAAGGTTGTTAGCTTTCATATTCGCAATCAACCTATTATGCGAATTCAAGCGACCAAACCATTAAAATCAATTACGGTCATCTCAAGCCATAAAGCTATTCGTTTATTGAAAAGTGGATGTCAAGCTTTCTTAGCTCATGTCACGGATCTAAACAAAAATACGTCAGTTTTGAATGATATTTCTATTGTTAATAAATTTCCTGACGTATTCCCTGAAGAACTTCCTGGCCTACACCCAGAGCGTGAAATTGAATTTTGTATCGACCTTGAACCCGGTACAAAACCCATTTCCAAAGCCCCAAATCAAATGGCTCCTATTAAACTTCAGGAGTTAAAGACCCAATTGCAAGAATTGTTAGACATTGGTTTCATTCGTCTGAAACGTCTCCTTGGGGTGCTCTGTTACTATTCGTGAAGAAGAAAGATGGGAGTATGCGACTTTGTATTGATTATCGGGAGTTGAATCTTTTCACCATCAAAAATAGGTACCCATTACCACGTATCGATGACCTGTTTGACCAGTTGCAAGGAGCCAAATTCTTTTAAAAGATTGATCTTCGTTTCGGATATCACCAATTGAAGATTAGAACCGATGACATTCCAAAGACGGCTTTCGAGAACTTCTTCTGCGGGCATTATGAATTCCTAGTCATGTCCTTTGGATTGACTAATGCTCTTGCTGCCTTCATGGATATGATGAACCCAGTATTCAAGGAATATTTGTATCACTTTGTGGTCGTCTTTATTGATGACATCCTTATTTATTCCAAAAGCCGTGAAGAACATGAGCAACACTTGAGGCTGACACTCCAAAAGCTTCGTGAATACAAGCTTTATGCCAAGTTGAAGAAATGTGAGTTCTGGCTTGAGGAAGTAGCATTCCTTGGGCACGTAGTATCAAGTCATGGAATATCTATTGACCCGAAAAAGATTGAAGCAATTCAAAGCTGGGAGCAACCTAAATCAGTGACCGAAGTACGTAGCTTTCTCGGCTTAGCTGGTTATTATCGGAGAATCGTGGAAGGATTTTCTCAAATAGCTACTCCATTAACTCAGTTGACTCGGAGAGATACAAAGTTCGGTTGGAGCGAAGAATGTGAAAAGAGTTTTCAAGAACTCAAGATGAGACTCATTTCAACACCTGTTCTGACAATACCATTTGGCTCGGAGGGATTTGTCATCAACAGTGATGCTTTGAGCAAAGGGTTGAGATGTGTTCTCATGTAACATGGGAAAGTCATAGCCTATGCCTCAAGATAACTCAAAGAATATGAGAGGAATTATCCTACTCATGACCTAGAGTTAGCAGCTGTTGTCTTCACACTTAAAATTTGGAGGCATTACTTATATGGGGAGAAGGTGGAGATCTTTACGGATCATAAAAGCCTCAAATATTTCTTCACTGAAAAGGAACTCAACATGCGACAATGACGTTGGCTTGAACTGTTGAAAGATTATGATCATACCATCCAATACCATCCTGGAAAAGCGAACATGGTAGCTGACGCATTGAGTAGAAGATCATATGCAATCTGAAAGTGCGATATTGTCAACACAAAGGCCCATTTTGTGTGACTTGCAAAGGATGGAGATAGAGTTAAAAACTCCAGGGACCCATGTGATGATGGCGAATATACGAGTAGAACCGATTTTAATTGATAAAGTTAAAGTTGCTCAAGCTGACCTGGAGCTGATGCGTATGAGGAAGAAAGTGCAAGAAGGTGCTATGTCGGAAGCAAGAATCGATGAATAAGGAATACTTCGAGTCGACTACAGACTTTGTGTTCTTAACGACCCTGATTTAAAGTATAAAATCATAATGGAGGCGCACAACAAACCGTTTGCAATCCATCCTAGGAGTACCAAAATGTATCATGATATTCGTCATACATTTTGGTGGAGCAATATGAAGAGAGAGATAGCGTTGTTTATCTCAAGGTGTCTAACTTATCAACGAGTTAAAGCGGAGCATCAAGTACCAAAAGGTCCATTGCAACCACTTGAAATTCCAAAATGGAAGTGGGAGCACATTACCATGGATTTCGTTACCGGTCTTCCTAAGGTTTCTCAAGGTATAGATGCGATTTGGGTCATTGTTGATAGATTGACCAAGTCTGCTCATTTCTTACCGATACGAGAAACTTATACACTTGAACGTCTTGGTCGTATGTACATAAATGAGATTGTAAGACTGCATGGTATGCCAGTATTCATAGTTTCTGATTGAGACCCAAGATTCACTTCACAATTTTGGGTTAGTTTTGCAGAAAGCTATGGGCACAGATTTATGATTTAGCTTCGAATATATCATCCTCGGAAGGGCCAGGCGATCGGAGAGGACTATTCAAACTCTTGAAGATTTATTAAGACTCTATGTCCTTGACTTCAAGGGAAGTTGGGATAAGTTCTTACCATTGGTGGAGTTTTCTTACAACAACAGTTATCAAGCAAGTATTGGCATGGCTCCATTTGAGACGTTGTATGGAAGAAAGTGTCGTTCTCCAGTATACTGGAATGAGGTGGGTGAAGCAATGTTGTTGGGACCAGAGTTGGTATGTATGACTACGGAAAAGATTCAAACGATCCGATAACGTATAAAAACCACACAAGATCGGCAAAAGAGTTATGCTGATCTTCATCAAAAGGACGTGGAATTCGATATAAGAGATCATGTGTTGTTACGTGTTGCTCCATGGAAAGGAGTTATGAGATTTGGAAAGAGAGGACAGCTCAATCCTCGATTCATCAGCCCATTTTTAATCCTCGATCGAATAGGAACTGTGGCCTATAGACTCGATTTATCGCCAAGTATGTCTCGTGTTCATAACGTTATCCATATATCCATGTTACGTAAATATGTGGAAGACCCGAACCACATTATTGCATTACTGAGTTAAAATCGGACGAAATAGCGGAAGATTTGACATATGAAGAGGTTCCTATTCAAATCTTGGATAAGAATGAACATATTCTACGCTCCAAGGTTATACCTTAAGTCAAAGTTTTGTGGAGAAACCACAATGTTGAGGAAATTACTTGGGAGTTAAAATCTGAAATGAAATCAAGGTATCCTTACCTCTTGACATACCAGTCATTACCTTAATTTCGAGAAATGAAATTTCATAAGAAGGGGAGGTTGTAAGACCCCAACTTTTATGAATAAAGATGAATTTTCTATAAATATCATTTTGAATATTATGGAATGAATTTGATATAATGTTATAGTTGTGGGTAATATTTATAAATTTTGCAAAATACATGAAGTTGTTATATAATATTCGATTGGTCCTGGAATATTAAATACAACGGCACAAGCATTAGTTGACCCCTACAACGGAATTATTGTCGGATTAAGAAAATGACAAAATACTTTATGAAAATAACGGCGGAAGTTTCTACAGTTAATCGTTGAAACACCGGTGTTAAAAAATACGATAATACACGTAGTTGAACAAAGATAGCTTTACGGTATTGATTATTGATGCTTATGTGAGAAGTCACTCGGTTTTGTTCAATTATTATTACTGATAATTGCTTGCGTAGTATCTCACGTTATTTGATTCAATTATTGTCAATATTTTATAATCAATAATTGAGATGACAAAGTTATTAATATTATTATTTGCAATATTAACGATGTCTAGAAGTTCTGTCAAGGAGAGGTTTGGTCACCTAATTGCACGCGAATGAGGAGAAATCCTTATTGGAAAGCCCCCTCTTTCCTAGGAACGACCTGGTCGATTAATATTGTGAATTATAATAATGATGATGAGTTTTGTTTTATTTGTATTATTAATGTAATAAAACAGAAAAGCTTTTTATATAAAACATAATACTTTTATAAAGTTATCTGTTTTATTAGACAATAATTAGAATATATTATATTTTATTATGTATAGTGTTTGCATAGTGCCTGCATAGTGTTTGCATAGTAAAATCTTTTATAAAGTTATTCGTTTTATTAGATTATAAATAGAATATATTATATTTTATTGAACCAATCTGGACCGTCCGTTTAAAATAAATCAATCTAAACCGTTCATGAATTAGTTACTATGTAGTCCATTCTTCTATAAATAGAAGCTCATTCCTTCATTATTTCTTAAGAATTCACTGAAACTCTAGAGAGAGAAACTATAGAGAGAGTTCTTCTTCTATAATCTTGAGCGTATTTCTTTAGAGTTTAAGAAAGCTTTGAGTGTAGTGCAAGTTTTCTTTGAATATATCCTTGCCCTACCAGTTAAAATACTCTTCTTTTACGGTAAGGGATATTATTTGTTGTACTCGTTAGGGGTATTCCTTCTTTCTTATTGGTGAAATTCTTTTATTATTCCATTCTTTATTATTCTGTTGGAATAACCTGTATACGCGGTGTGACACCCCCAAATCCGGGTACTTCAATTCCACGGGATTTGATGTTCACTGTACAAATATCATCTATCTATCTACCCATAATAAATGCAAGCCATGCAATAGATAGATTAAAAATCTTCCCCTTAAGGGTTACAACATCTGAATAATAATATTACAATCCCAAGTTAAACTAACCATAAACATCTGTGCGAAATCATAAACAAATAAGTCTTAAACAACATCATTAACTCAAGTCTTAAGCATAAATACATCATCTAATAAAAATAACAAGTCTTCATCATTTGCTAACTTTGCCCTTGCCTTTACTAGTGGAAGGTTCATCAACTCTTTCGTTCTTAACTGTAATGTTATTATTAAGCAAGAGTGAGCACTATTGCCCACAAGTATAATAATGAAATAACAGTATAATAACATGCGAGTAAATCAAAGACATCTGAATAAAAGCTCAACTTTTGAATCAAGAATGAATAACAAGAATCAAAAGAATTCTGAGGGTCATAAGACCTTGAACTATGTCCTAGGTTATCAAGGGTTATACTTGAAACCTTTAACAGTCATAAGACTATGGACCTTTCTACTCGTACTTAAGGGGATCAGCCCTTAGTACCATACTGTGCACAATATCTTAACGCTAACGCATAAGTAAATCCCTTTGCAGGGTTGTTCATCTCAGTTTGACATTCGAGTCCGCACCAAAGGAAGTTTGGTTTGGATAATTCATCAAGGGTTCTAAAATTTAGAACGCTCATTAACTATGGACTAGTCGAGTCAATAAGGGTTCGCTAGTCTAATAAGGTTCAATAATAATGATATTCAAATTGAATAATAATCTCAGGAAGTATACAATAGGACAATTATTGTATAACTGAATCATGCTTTGAAAAGATAATCAATCTTTAATAAAACATTTGAACATGGATAATAGTAATGATAATTTACTCGAGGTAATTAATAAACTTGAACAATAATGACAAGTAGGGTTAGGAAACTTGCCTCGTGCGTAGACTACACTTTAACTAAGCATGTTCTTTGAATTTAATCCTACATACCATTCACATTCATAATACCAGTTAATTATAACTTAATTAATCATCATAAACTCATTCTCTTTGTCTACTTTAATTATTGACTATACTTAGTCAAATTACCACTTTGTCACATAATTTGTACTTCATGAATATAAATTAATTATGTATTAATAATTCAATCCACATGCCATTATCACATTATACTTCTAACATGTTTACATGTTCATTACATTAAGTTACTAACACATTGCTAGACTTAGACATTTTAGAAATTCCATCTCTGAACTTTTTGGAGAGTGGCATCTGCTGCGCATCAATTTGTTACACTTGATCTTCGCGATGTGATATGCGCCATGGCCTTCTGATCGGACACATGGTCTTCTTGGCTAGAAACTTGGCGTTAACGACAATCATTGGCATTGCTAACACGAATGTTTAGGCGTGAGACTGGCGCCGCGACGCGGCGAGCCAGAAATTGTTCTGCAATTCGCAAAAATTGCAGAACACAGCCAAAAACTCTAATTTAAAATATTACTACACGAATTTAGACATACCCACATGTTATAATTCATGTATAATCATAACCCAACATTTATAGAATGGTTTTAACCCATTAAAACACTTAATCACAGAACTAAGATATGTGAATTTCACTGACTTTGATGTTCTTGGAGGTTTTGAAAATAAAACATGAAAATTGTCACTACTGGATTCGTTATAACACTTAGAATCATTTATTTAAACTTTGGTCTCTTCGTATCAACATGCATAATAATATCTGAGTGTAAAATTTTGGGATAATATCGATCAATACATGAAATATCACGTATAAGGCCATAAGGCCAAAACCCATACTACTGTAATTTTGTAGAAATCATATACGATGTAATATTATGAAACCGATGATATGGAATCATGCAATATATATATATATATATATATATATATATACAATTTGATACATCTTAAACCATAAAAAACTCATAAATATTACTCCTTTCTCAATCACAGAGGCTTTACAGAAACTTTGAAAGCCATTTTCTTATAAAAACTTAATGACGTAAAATAGAATTTGGGAAGGAGAATTACCCAGAGTATAATTAATAGAAGATGAATTTCTTCTCAGATGACTCTCACGATCCTCTTAACAACTCTGACTTCTCAACTCTTTCTCTGTATTTCTCTCTGTTATGCTTCCTAGACTTAGGCAAATAATGAAGAAGAAATAAAAGAATACGTAAACTAAATAATAAACAACTGACGCGTTGGTGGTTAGTTACCCAGTCATGGGTTAACTGGCCCCAACTCCCTTTAGTGCCATGTTTGCCTAGCTAGAATAGGTTTCAAAAACCATTTAATTTAATAAAACTTTATCACATAGTTAATTCATGTCACACCCACTTGCACAATAAATCAAATATCTTATTTAATATAAATAAAATATAATAACTTCTCATAAATTCACATAGTCATATATTTAATTTTCTCATTAATTAATAATGTCAAATTATTAACTCTCTAATTAATAATTAATTTAATTAAAATAACATCATGCTTAATTAAATATTTCATTTAATTCAATAAGCTCAATTAATTACATACTTGAATAATAATTATTCTCCACATTAATTTAATAAATGTAACACATATAATTAAATTAATCTACCACAATGCATCAAATAATTATTTAATCCAATAATTAAATCATCAAAAAATATTTATTTAATTCAATAAATATTAAAATTAAATTACAAAAATATCGTTAAATCACACGCGGGATACCTATACTTGGTGAAATTCTTACATTATTCCATTATTTATTATTACATTGGAACATCTTGTGCGTGCGTTTACGCATGACTGAATTCCGTCGTTTATTATACTGTTGGAACATCTTTATGCGTGCATTTATGCATGACACAGTTCCATTATTTATTATTCTGTTGGAATATCACATCAGATGCGTTCTGTGACTGATTCCATTATTTATTATTACATTGGAATAACCTATACATGCGATCTATCGCATGCCGGTGATTTCTTTTGTTATTCCATTCTTTATTATACTCGGTTGGTTAAAGTTTTGACTTCTATACTCCATGAAATTAGTGGAATATCCTTGATATTTGCGCTTCATCCAGTATCTTTTCATGAAAATTTTCTTCTAAGCATTCTTGAATTTTACTCCACAAAGAAGTATCATGTTGACAATTTGGACGTTATTGGTTCCTTGATAAATTAATTCTTGAACTTGTTTTATTGAATTCTTATATCATTGTCATCATCCTCATGTTTATATTATGTTGAACGTCATCTGTGGCCTGTAGTGCATAGATGGACTTGGTATGATTATGACTAGGGATTATTCGGTATAATCATGACCGTAATGTTACAAATGATGTGGAAAGAGTCCTCATTGACCCGTAGTGCATTAATGGACAGTTGTTGGCATGATCATGACCATTGATGAATACACGAATATCCTTGGCTGTGGTGCATGGATAATTTGTGGTTGTGATACTAATGAATATCCTTGGTCGTAGTGCAGGGATGATGTGGATTATTTATTAAGCAGAGTCTCAGTTATAAAAGTCATGAAAAAAACCTTTTAAATCATAGAAGATAGTAGATTTTATTCTCTACTTGACTCTTCTAATGGATTGCTTATTCCGCTGCAGTTAAACTTGATGTTTGTTATATTTTATCAGTTTAACACTGTTGAAGGCTAATGATAATTTATTCTGCATTATCTTAGTCATAATATTTCTTACTGGGCTAGTTGAGCTCACCCTTTTGCTTTCATTGTTCTCTTCAGGAAATGAGAACGTAGCAGGCACTAGTCGGGGAACTGAGTGATGGTTCAGATAATAGCATTAGTAGTCCTCACTATTCTATGAAATAGTGTGATAATAAATGTAATGAGGACCCCATTGAGTTTGTAAATTATCTAGATGATAATATTTGTATTAAAACTCATCACATATGTTTAGTCGTATTTTACACGACTGTTGTATAATTAAGTTGTATTTGAATTTTGTACCATGTATTTGGCGACTCAGAATAGGTGATGTATACCGATTTTGGGGGCGTCACAAAATTGTTTTGGTGCGGATTCAGATGTTGAAAAGCTGAGGTGAACAACCCTGAAAATGGGGACATGTTATCGGAGACAATGGTTTCGAAAGTAATGCATATAGTTGTTACGAAGTTAAGATGTAATACATTGTGCGCGGCGTAGAAGTGCGATGGTGATAACCTAGAGTACTTGCGAGTGTTTTCGATCATGTGATTGTTAAACATTACGTTAAAGATGGTTTACGATGGTGATGCAATCGGTAAAAAGGCGGAGAAGAGTTCAAGGTCCGTATAGTTTTATGACTGTTAAAGGTTCAAGTTGAGATACTTGATAACCTAGGGACGCAATTCAAGGTCTTATGACCCCTCAACAAGATTTGAAATCTTTTAAATTTCTGTTATTCATCTCGCTTCCCAATTATTGAGTAATTGTGGAATATTCTTATTATTCTGAAATGTGAAAGTGGAAAGGATGAGAAAATTAAGCAAAACATAATAATTTCAAGAAAGAATTGAAATTTCAGAAAGAAGAGAAATGTGAAACTCTTAGAAGAGGAAGAGGTGAGGATGGTGATCGATGATCTTAGAAAGATCTTTAGAGAAAGAACTTGGTTGTAGAATCTAATGAATAAATAGATATTAACATAAAATTTATTTTGATAAATGGAAGGAACGAATATTAGTAAGTCAAAATTTCAAGGATGAAATTCTTAGAAGAAAGGGTGAATATAATATCCCGAGTGTTTATGATAACGATCCTTAGAAAAGGAAATGAATGGGTTAAAGAATATATAATATTTGATATATGACTGTGTTTAATTGAAGGTTATGTAATAAAAACTTAAAGTATATTTGTATGTAAAACCTTTTGCTAAGTTAACGTGTTGAAGTTATTCAACGATAATTATGAAAGAGATTTTGTGAAAACCTTAGTAAGGTAGGGTTTCGGTGATTCCGAGGACGGATTCCTTATAAGGACGGAAGGATGTGACCATCCGAATTTTTATAAGTTATTAAAATAGGAATTTAATAATTAAAATTCTTATTATGGGATGTTTTGAGTTTGAGTATGTATATATACATGCTATATATTTTGAAATATGTGTGGTATATATTTTGAAATATGTGATCTGGGGTGAAGAAATATATATATTCATTTATTGAGAAAGTGAGGTTTAATAGTTAAGTTAACTATTAAAGAAATTAAATGAATTTGGTAATTATTTTAAATATTTATTGAATTAAATAAATATTTTAAATAATTAATTATTGAGAAAAATAAATAATTGATGAATGGTGGTGAATTAATTTAGTAACTAAATTGATTAGTGTAAATTAAATAGAGTAATGATAATTTTATTTGAAGGATTTAATTAAATTAAATCAAGTGTTTAATATTAAAGAAAACAAATAAATTAAATAAAGTGATGTTTCTAATTTATTAATTAAATTAGACATATGTAATTATTTATTAATTATAATAAAAAATTATAATTATTATAATTACTATTATAAGTTATTTGAATTAACTAAACTAAAGTTATTTAAATTAACTAAAGTGTGACAAATGGAAACTATATAATATAAGATTATTAAAATAATCTACTATGGGGGAATTGGTGTGTGGCCAAATAAGGCCTTGTGGCCTTTGACTTCTTTAACGGACACCTTTTTGTTTTTTTAACTGAAAGAGAACGTGGGAGGATGGCCATATCAGTTTATTTTTTTACGCGTTCTTTTCTTCATAAGGCTATAGTTAGAGAGTTTGGAAGAGAGGAACACAGTGAAACACAGAGAGTTTGGAGAGATAGCAAGAGAGGAATCACTGTGATTGAAAGGGAATTTCTAAACCTAATCATCATCTTTTTGCTAGCAAACAATCAAAGGAGTAAGGTATAACCTACTGTTAACCCTTGTTTTTGAAATTTCTATTGATAATTATGTTGAATTGATACATATATATGTATGAAGGGAATATACTTTGTTAATTATCACATGTGAGTGTTGTTTGATAATAAAAATTCATGTAATTTGGGTTTATAGGAAGAAAATATATAACAGTGGTTATGTTTGAGAAAATGGCTTTAGAAAGTACAAAAATTAATGCTCTTTATGTGTTATAATCTGTAATTTGTTATTGGATTATATTAATATGTTAAGAAACGAAAACAACGAAGTTTAAATCATGTCAATCGGTTAAGTAATGAATTCGTGGCGATCGAATTCGCTAAATATGTAAAAATGAAGAATATTAGGAATTTGGGGGTTTTGATTCTTCAAATTTATGTATAGGTGGTGTTTTTGTGTATAGAATGATGTTTAGCATGTGTAACCATGTTACTACAGAGTTTTAGAAGTTGAGTGTGGTGTTTTCGGTGAATTTTAGATTGAATTGGGTTTCAACTGAGTGTATCGAGGCAATTCTTTGCAGTTTACATCAGGTGTGGCTCAATTGCTAGTCACCACCAACGACGAAGCGCGGTTGGTAAATTGCCATATGGTTTTCTATATCGAGCACCAGTAGCAATTACTTTGCTGTGCCAAGGCTTGGGACAACGCATTTCTGGCAAGTAGTGTCCTCAACGTAGGCAATGTAGTCTGCCTATTTGTAGAGGTCATGACTAATGGACTTAATCTAGTTTGGCAAGCATGTTAATGATGTTAAGACATATTGTGGACTATAATAACAAATTGTAATGAGATGTAATATAAAATGGGAAGATTTTAAATAATTATTTAAATAAGTTATCAAATGAAACTAAATGTGATGTTTTTAAAAGTTAAAGATAAATGATAAGGTTTATGTTGGTTTATAGTGAGATATAAGTTGAAAGAATGATTTGAATGTTAACTTGATTGGTTAATCTAATATATGTTTAAAAGGATGTAAATACGCGTTAGAAGACTTAATTGTCAATTGTAAGAGAAGTGTAACGAGATATAAGGCGGAGGTTATATAACCTAGTTGTTGTTAACAAGTGAAATACATCTAATATGTGGTAATGGAATCTATGATGACTTTATTGAACGTTAAGTGTCGGTTTTGAAAGAAGTATAATGGAAAACAAAATGGGATTATGTATGAATTAGTGTTATACGAAGAGGAGTAAACACCTGAAGATATGTGTTAAGTTTCAAAGAGACGCAAGTTATAAAAGATTAATACTAAGAGTCATTGTGGTTTCGTTATATGTGTAACTAATGCATGTGAATATGAACCTTTGAACTGTTGTAGGATGTACGCAAAGCATTTAAGCTATTTTTGGTAATTGGTAACCTACGAACCAGGCAAGTCTTTCAGTTCCTATTTGCTATGTGAATTTTATTGTTTTAAATCTTTATTGCAAATAACATGAGGTGTTATATTTATGTTGAAAGCATGAAATGTTAAAGTCAACTTATGACTACGTTGATTGAGTAAGGAACTCAATCTTTATACTTGTTATATGAACTGTAGCATGTATGTTATGATAGTCCAATGTTTTAAGAGTTATATGTTGAGCATGTTATTATATGCTACGTGATGCATGAAAATAATTAGATTTTGCTGGGCTGTCGAGCTCAACCTTGCAAATAACCATTTTTGCAGGTTAAGGATTGAAGATAACACTATGTGCTACTTGGACGAAGTGAACCAGAAATAATATACGAAGATGTATATTTTAGTTAAAGTTGTTATTTCCTTAAAACATGATTAAGACTCATGAGATGTATTAAATATTTTATGATGTATAGTTTTATATTGAGTTGTAAAGCTAGAGTTAGAGTTATTTGATATGTAATGGTTATCAGATTGAATTGTAAAGTTTGATATGATAACAGTGATAAAGCGAATCATAAAATAAGATTGATTCAAAGACATGTAGATGATAAAGGTTTTGATTCAGGGAATTAAAGTAAGAAGACATAAAAGTTTAAATTATCCCGCATTATATAAAGTTTAACATCGAATAATAATGTAAAATCAGAAGGTAGATGTGTTATTAACGACCGAAGTTAATAATTAAATTGTATGGAATTTGGGGTCGTTACATTTCGTCATTTTTATTTCGTTCGATTTCTACACATTTTTCGAGGAAATCTTTTATCAGCTAACTTAACTTTTCACAATATATAATCGTCAAATATTTTGACGGAATGTCATTTCGATATACCGATCTCTTGGAAAGGCTTAGGTTATTAAAACCCTAAATCTTAGGGTTTCATCAGGTGAATAGTGTCTATTTCGTCTTTTTCCTTAGAAATATTTTAGTTCCTGGAAAAATTTTATTTTCATCTTGAAAATTCTTACTCGTTCAGTCCAGCTCATAGCAAGAATCCTCCGGTTTTATAATCATCCTAGGTTCTAGATAAATTAATAAACACATATCACATAATATTGTTAATAAAAATTTATTTTATTAATAACTAATTCTTTAAACTTAAATTCTGGACAATCCGGTTTTTCCCAGGTTGTCACACTTCCCCCCTTATAAAAATTCCTTCCTTGGAATTTCTTAAAACCACACACATACCTGGATGTTTTATCCTTATCGTCATTAGATAAACCTCAGGTCTAACTATGCTTTTAATCTTTCGGGTTATCACATTCACCCATTCTTCACAGAATTTTGTCCTCAAAATTTTAGCTTACTTTTCTCTCAACTTATTTTCAAAGAAGTTATCATCCTTCCCACATTCTAGACTCTCCACAATCTATCAAGAATCATAAAGTAGAATGAATAAATAGGAATATAAGGATTCCTTTAAAACATTTCACATTATTGTTGAGGGGTCTTATAGACTATGATCTCTTACTAGGTTTTATGATATTTCATTGTAAACCATTCTTACTTACCCAATACGTTTAGAATCACAAAGAAGGTAAATCACCTTTTTCGGTAAATTAGGTGATCAACCTATCCTCATATCTCGGGGTTTGTTCTCCTTAGACTTATTCATCAGATTTCGCACCAAAGCAATTTGGTTTGGCACAACTTCTCAAAGAAAGCTCGATTTTCTTCTAATATAACATAACATTTATCTAGCCAAATCAATTAGCATAGACCATACTAATAAATTGGGTATCAACTTGAAACATTAGTCTAGTCAAATCAATTGACATCGACTACTCTTTAAATTCTTTCAAAATACTTCAAAACATTTTATGATGTCATGAGATTGTACTTTTCACAGTACGTTGAGGACTTCGTCAGTTTATGACTTCATCATATTACGTCCTACCATAGTGGGTTGATGATACTATGATCACAACCAACACTAGGTTTAATACATTGATAACTCCATCTTTTTATCATCTCCGTATCAAAGTCAGTGATGATATAAATTCATTTTGATATTTCAAATCAATTCATATCTAGCCAAAACAATTAGCATAGATATACAAATAATAGTTCTTTTAAAATCCTTTGGTTTCAAAATTTGAACCAAATCATTCCTTTTTTTTTAAACGCACATATAAGCACGATTTCAATAAACTTCAAAATCTAGTATAGCTAGATGACTTGGAATATCCTTTTCCTCCATCTTCCTTCATTGCCTTACTTGCGACATTACTTAATCTTCTCTAGCACCTTCAATGCTAAGTCTATTGAAAATAACTCGTTTTCAGTCTAAACATTCCTAACGAGTATGTATGAAGGATGGTATATCATATATTATGAATTGGTATACGAGTTAGAATACGATAATAATACGTATAGAAAACATCCTAAGGCTTTAAGCCATATGTAATGGACTTGTAGGATTGGTTAGAATTTATACAAGTCCAAGTATAGGAATGGTTAAGCCCAATGGTAGAAAATGGATAAGTCCAATATGAATTAATGAACAAGCCCAAGTATAACTTAAGTTAATTAAGCTAAAAGCCCAAACTTAGAGTCCAATGGATTAGGGTGATCCATGGAGCAACCCTTGATTATATGGTTAATCTTGGTGATCAAGGATTTGGTGTGATGACCAAGTAATTTGTGTAATGAGCAAGATACGTAAAGGCTAAACAAAGTGCTTATGTGTGATGAGCAAGTAAAGTACTTGGTGGCTAAGCAAATGATAAGTTAATTAATGACCAAGTAAAGTGCTTATGCTTGGAGGCTAAGTAAAGTGCTTTTTCTTGGTGGCTAAGTAAATGTGATGAGCAAGCAAGAGATAAGCTAGGTGATTAGCAAGTAAGCTTAATGGCTAAGTAAGTGTTGTGATCAAGTAAGCTTAATGGCCAAGCAAAGAGTGTGATGGCCAAGTTAACGTAATAACTAAGTAAGGAATAGTAAGGAGGTGATTAAGGAGGTGGGTGGATTAATGACCCTTATGCCATCCATTTGAGATTCATATAAATAGAAGCTTGGCTAGTTCATTTGATAGTTTACAAATATTAGCCAGCATATATGGAGAGAGAGAAAGAGCTAGAAACCAGTGATTAACCTACTTTGAAGCAAAACATAAGAAGTTTAGCAAGAACGCGAAGAACGAAAAAGGTAATATTTATAAATGTTAGTCTTCATCTTTTTCGATTTCTTTCTCGTAGAGAATCGTAGATTGGTGGAGCATGTTAGTGAGGAGGAATAAGAATGACTATTAATAATGAAATCATTGATAAGTCATGATTAAACGGAAATCATAATGTTTACGTAAGCTAAAAACCGTAGAAAGTTATGAACGTGAACGTAGTTGTGATTGGACAATTTGAAAACCATCAAAGCTAGGGTGTGTGCATATTTTTTGGTTAGGATGAAGATGATGAATCAATGAAGTGTTCCATCTGATTTGGCTTATAGAACACGAGTACCAAAGTTATGGTGAATTTTGCGAAAATAGACGTTAAACGTCGAAATCATAGAAATCTTGGATTAAGGGTCAAAAGTTACCATGTGACTTGAAAACGTTGGTTTTCAATGTCAACACGTGAGATAAGGTATTTAAGAGTCGCGGACGAAAGAATCATCGAATTCCGACTTATAACGAAGAAAACGGGTATTGAACGCTCAAAAACGATAAACGAACGCTAAAAATGAACTAAAAGGTGAATTCCGAGTTAACGGACTTGAAAGTGTAAAATTCTTATATGAACACTTAGAGGATGTAATTTATGAGATGTGGGCTTTCAAATGAGCCAATCCGGATGTAAAATGAATAAGTTATGAAGCTGGGAGTTTCGTTAGAGAAACCAACTGTTTTGGCCAACTAGTGGTGAAAGGCGGCGTGTGCATACAAAACCAACACAAAAGGTCTCTGCCACCGCGTCGTCGGTCCGACCTTGTCTCTGTTAAATGGCGCTTCTGAGACCGAGAGTTTATAATAGGGTTGCCGCGCCGCACCATCGGCAGTGTAAAAAGGTTGACTAAGTTAGGTTTTAATTCTAAATTGAATGTAAACCAATGGTGAGACATGAAGGTACTTAATGTACATAATAAGGCTAACCTTAAATCACTTATAAGTGATAACATTATAAGATTTAGTATGGTTTAATGAGAATCAAATGAAGAATGCAAAAGTATAAGTAAGTAAACTGTGAATGATGTTCAATGTTGGTATTTCACCGATATGATCCAATGTCGGTTAATAACGTAAAAACGTTAACAAGCCGTAACGAAGCATAGTAAGTCGAATTGACTTTATTAAACGAGATAAATTCAAGTAAGACATAGAAGAGAAAGAAGTTGGTTTGAACGAGAAAATTAGTTGTTTATAAACTAATTATAGTGTGCTATTTGAATATATCATGTAGATCCTGTAAATATTGAGAATTGATTGAATATTATATTCGAATACGCTTGAAGGCAAGTCTTTCTTAACGCTTGTCTAACCTTCGTGTTAGCAGGTTTTCAGTGATTCATGTTATGAGATGCATGAATTATTTTATGAAAGGGTCGATGCCAGTTTTAACTCGGCTAGACTATTCTTAAGAGCTAGATTGATTTGTTTACAAGTCTTTCGATATAGAACTGTTAATGATATCCTATGCCAAGTATTTGGTATGGATGTGAAGATAAGTTTGTCTATGAACAAACAAAAGTATTTTCATCGATTATTCGATGGGCACGCGAGGTTGCCAAATGTTAAACGTAAATATGTTTAACGGAAGAGTGTTGATCATTATAGAGTACAATAGGCTGATCACCTAGAAGTGATCGTAAGTAAAGACGGATGGATGGCCTTAGTGCGGGATGTCCTTTTCAAGTATGAAAACGGAAAGAGTATGTTCATGGTCTCTTGACCGATTTAGAATTCCTAAGCTATTATATGTATACTTTGGAATTGTTGTTATGAAATGAAAAGTACTATTCAAATGTTTCATAGTGCTTCGTAGTTAATTATTCTGTTATATAAGCTCAGCATATGATTCTCAATGTGATATTCATATGATTACTTGTTAGACTTGCTGAGCTAGTTATGCTCATTCTTGCTTGAACCATATGATTACAGCTAAAGCCGAATGAACTGAGTGTTCTAAGAGAGATAAAGGCAAGGCTAAGATGTATAATTAATCGTCCTATAATAGATTAGTGTATTTGTATGTAATATACTTATGAAGAACAAAGAATGTATTCGATTTATGGACCTGGGAAATGATCTATTACTAATGTAATAAGAATATAGTGATTACATTCATTTTGTTGTTATCTCAATGGAATGACTGTATGAATTGTAGTATCGTGGAGCACTATCTGTCGGGTTGGAAGATACCCGGATTTGGGGGCGTCACAGGTTGGTATCAAGGCATTAGGTTATAAAACTTAAGGGGGGAAGAACCTTAGGCTAATAACCTCATTAGGAAAGGAAAAGTCCAAAAAAAGGTTAACTCGAGTCAAATGAGTTAATATGGTATTGAGGAAACTCAGTACCGAAAGATTTAAAAGATGGAACTTAACCCTAAATTAATAAAATGTGATTTGTGCTTATACTATTGTGTGTTAAGTCCTAATCAACATGTTATGTGTTATTGTAGGATGTCAAATGATAGCTTGATGTATAGAGATAAACACGCGGTGATCGAAGAGTTTGTGAACAGAGTAGAGCATGTACCCATGCTAGTGGCGGAGGTACCATTAGGAATTCTAGAAGAGTTGGAGCCAAAGGAGTACTTTTCTGAGGAAGACTACTCCGAGGGAGATGTAGCTTTGACATCATACCTTGATTCGATGTTCTATGAGGAGGAGGAAATAGAGGTAACATCGGTTAATACGGTGGTACCTACATTAGAGTCAACATCTCCAGATGCAATGAGAGCATTGTATCTTGCGATTAGCTTGATGATAATGTGCAAATGCAGTTGTTATGCGAGAACCGAATGAAGAGATTAATTATCTCCATTAAGCTAAGATGTCTGCAGAAGCAGATTTTGAGTCAGAGCACGATAAACATGTGCTTATGACAGGGAGGGCTAGAGACTATAAGGAAGAGGCTGACGAGCTTCATAAGAAACTGGTTGAGAAAGACCAGAAGATAGCACAGATGTCTTACATCCATGAGAGTGCTCATAGGGATTTTAAAAATTTCTTGTTATTCCATTGAGTTTGGATAGACTCGACATAATATTAGTCGGGACACTGTAGTGATGATTGCGAATGAGGAACTCAAGGATGCTGTTATGCATTATTAGAAGTCTATAGTTTTAAAAATGTGTGTAGTGACGTAAAACCCTCTTTGATAAATCTAAAAGGGTAGTCTTTTTGTACATCCAAACTTTTGTGAAGTTCAATTGCGGGATAGAAATGTAATAGCTTTTGACTATGGAAACAAATTGTAAATAGTTTCAAACTATGAAGAAACATATTAATAAAATGAAGTTTTCATTTAAATGTGCTTTGTTATGGTATGAGTTGTTGTGTTGCGAATAATAACGAAGTAAGTAAATAGATAATAATGAAACTTATCAGAAAATGCTGTCAAGGAGAAGACAACATAATCAGGAAGCGAAAGCACATAATGCTAATCAAGGGGGTTAGAATAACCCTATGCAAGAGTTCGTTAATTTATTAACGGCTGCATGTAACCAAATCGGGGGTAGAATACCCACGGAACCTAGGGTAGCCAGAACGACTACATTTAAAGAGTTTAAGAGCATAGGTCCGCCGGAGTTTAAAGGAACGACGGACCCAATAGAGGCCCATATATGGGTGAAAGAAATAGAGAAGGCATTTGTTATTACAAATGTAGCTAAGGCACAAAAGACTTCTTTTGTGACCTACATAATGAAGGGGGAAGCCAACTACTGGTGGGAGGCTCACCAGGGTGGGGCTAGAGCTAATGTTGTTATATGGGAACAATTCAAGAAGGTATTCTTCGAGAACTACTTCCCTACTAATATGCAAGGGCGAATGGAGATTAAGTTCTTAGAACTTAAGCAAGGGGACATGACAGTTCCCCAGTATGCAACCAAATTTAATGAATTGGCAAGGTTTGTTCCACACCAGGTAGACACTAAGGAGAGGAAGGCTCGTAGGTTTGAGCAGGGCCTAAAACCCTGGCTCTATAGCAGAATTTCAATTTTCTAGAGTGCTTCCTAGGGGGCCATCCTGGAAAAGGTGATTATAGTGGAGAGTGGTAGTGAGGCGTTAACCCAATACCACAAAGAGAAAAAGAATAAGAGCAAGGGAGAGGGAGGAACCAAGGTAGAATTGCCAGTGGTAGTGGCAGCATACCAATAAGGAAGAATTTTAACTCCGGGACTACTGGAGTGGGACAAGGGGATCCTAAGCATAGGATCGAAGCATGTAAGATATGTGGAAAGACTCATTTAAGAGTCTGTCTGAAGGGAAAATTAGTTTGTTATAACTATGGATATGAGTGTCATATATAACCCAATTGTCCTAATCCTAAGAAAAACCATAGTTGTTTTGTATGTGGGTCTTTGGACCAAATGGTAAGAAATTGCCCAAAGAAAGGGTCGGTGGAGAGTAAGGGTGTTAGTAGTGGTAAATTAGCCATCATTGGACCACCATAGTCTGGTAGACCTATGGCCCGTACTTTTAATATGACATTCCAAGATGTGATTTACCACTACAATGAATGCTATGTGCTATAGGTCTACCAGATATCATAAGATGTGGTAACAGATATCATAAGATGTGGTAACAGATATCATTCCAGTCAATACAATGAATGCTTATGTGCTGTTTGATTGGAGTGCTACTTTTCTTTTATAGCATGTGGATTTGCTAAGTGATTAAGTTCATTCCCGAGAGGATTATAAATACCTTTAAATGTTAAGGTAAAGAATGAGGAAATAACTTTCGTTGATTGTATTTGCGGAAATTGTTTCATAAATAAGAGAGTAAGTAAGTATCGGTAGATAAGTACCGATAAAGTTGAGAGAATTTGAAGTAATTCTCGATATGAATGGGTTGATTAACCATAGAACGTTAATAAATTGTTAAAATAAAAGTATGAATATTTGGTTTTCTGAGAAACCCAAGGTAATAATTTATCGTAATAAATCAACGGAACTATCTTGTTGTCTAAATCATGACGCAATTTAGAAGGATGTTAAGATAAGTTTAGGTTGTGGTACAATCATAACCTTTGATGGTTGACATATGGGAGTTGGGCTAAATAATTCCTTTAGAGAGCGAAGGTATATATGAAACTGGCAACCGGTCTAACTCACTGTGATTGCAGTGTATATGGGACGGGAACTTGTTTATTAGTTGTTTGTGGGAAACCACTCAGAGTACCATATGGACTACTAGCAGAGAAGCGATGTGTGCTGAATCCTAGAGAAGTAATAAGAAGAAGATAAGAATGTAAATCATCAAAGATGATGAACGTATTAAGTAAGACATCTCCGTATGTCATGAAGCTGTAAGCCGGTAATGAAAGTAGGTCGCGTAAACTTAGGTTAAAAGAACGTGAATCCAAAGAAGTAAAGTTAAGTAAACCAATACGTAAGTCAAATATATGACTAATTGGTTAGTGGTTAAGCATAAATACCCATTGCCCACGATCGATAATCTATTTGATCACTTGAAAGGGTCAAAGAATTTTTCTAAGATAGATTTATGTACGGGGTATCGTTGGTTGAAAGTAAGGAGGAATGATGTACCAAAGATGACATTCAGAACTCGTTATAGTTATCACGAGTTTCTGGTTATGTCAATTGGGGTTGACCAATGCATTGAAGTTAGACTTTCCGTAGGGGGCGTCGAGCAAGTCGGTGGCAAATTGATAGGTACTCTTGTGAGGTGCTATAGTTAAAAGTACCATTAGCGTCACAGAGTGTTCGAATAATATTTGGACGAGTGTGTCGTAATGATCATTGGTGATATTCTAGTCTTTCTAAGACGCCAGAAGATTACGTTGAACGTGTGAAGATAGTGCATAATCACTACGAAGGGAGAAATTGGATACGGAATTCACTATGTGTGAATTTTAGCTTAAAAGATAGATAGATTTGTTATTGATAAGTATGATGGGAATGAGAAGGTAGAAAAATAGTTTTTAGGAACTAAAAAGGAAGGTTAAGTGAGGCACCTGTATTGTCTTTATCAGATGATACGGGGAATTTTGTTGTGTATCTCGATGTTTCGCATGGATGAAGAGATGACGTGCTCATGTAGTGTGACGGCCCCGAATCCAGGTCCTAAATCACTTCGGATCCGGTTCGATCATTCTATAACTATTCAACTATATTTACGGAAGATATAAACATAAATTGTTTATACAATAACTTATATATAATCCCCAAGGTCGAGTAACCTTAACTTAATACACATTTCATAACTTTTCTAACACATAACACTATTAACATATAATACTTATACAATTTAGATGCACACATATCTTAACGCTGGAACTGTCTTTAACCTATCCTTGTATATGATACATTCGTCTTAATCTGCAATGTTTTATCATGATATAGCAAGGGTGAGCATAAGGATTGCCCAGCAAGTTTAAGTTCAACAATATAACGATATATCATGATTGAAATGATTTGAATAATTGGCTGGCTATAATTCAACAATATAATTGTGAACTAGCAGGAACAAAATTTATGACTGAACAAGTATTATACATGAACAAATATATCCGAAACCAATTTGGTAATGAAGGTGATCACCTTTCATACACGACTTATACATCTGATATGTACAGAGTACAATTATATATGGCAATCAGCAATGATTAACCATAAGCTTATCTGAATGAAACACTCTTAGTAGAGTTAAGTAAAACAAACTTGCCTGAACCGTTGATTATCGCTACGCAATTTATATCGCCATATCTGAAGACCTAATATTAATAATATAGATCTCCAATATTAGAATAATATCATCACAATACCATAATATATATATATATATATATATATATATATATATTATACATGGAATAACCTAATCACATTAACACATAATCCTATCAGTCTATTCAGCACATAAAATTTAGCATCAAGTCAGACTATTTATGTCTGAGTTAAAACTGACACAATTCTATCATCCCGATGGTCTAGTCGGACAATTCTTCGAGTTTAAGTTCAATTAAACTCTGCCTAACGCTTAACAATCAACTTAAATAATTTTAATATCAGTCGAAATATTTTTCAAAGTTTCATAATAATTTTTAAGTAATTATTACTATTTATCATGAATTTTCAATCATTAAACACGTATTTAAATAAATTAAATACCACACAATTACTTTATCATTAATATTTATTTATTATCAAATATTAATGAAATACATGTCATAATATTATAATATATTTATAATATCATTAAGTATTTTTAATACTTTAAAATCACCTTTAAATGATTTTTAAACAATTAAATTCATTATCCGATAATTGTTATTAATATTAAAATATTAATATTTTCATGAAAAAATATCAAAAGTTATATTTTATAACTTAAAATATTTTTATAACACTTAAAAATCATTTTTACATAATTTATAAAGCATTAATTCCATTTTTCCTTAATTTATTTAATATAGTTATTAAATAAACTAATTATCATTAATATTAATTAATTAATGAAATTCATCCTAAAATATTAAAAGTCACTTAAAATAACTTAAAATATTTTCTTATACCATACTATTATTTTTCATGAATTAAAATTATTTTTAAATCATTTATTTAATATTATAATTAAATAAATTAAATACTATTTATATACCAAAAATATTAAATATTTATGAAATATACTTAAAATAATTAAAACTATTTTACTGAAATTTAAAATAAATTTTCAGAATTTATTATGTATTTTTAATAATTAAAAAGCATTTTTATCTATTTTTAAATAATTTCCTAAAAATAATAATAATAAATCGTAAGCTAAAAGGGCCTATAGCTAAGGCAACCGTCATATAGGTGTTCTTGAGGTCGTTTTGAGCGCCTTGCCCGAGCGTTAATGTCGAACAACAAGGTGGGTCGTTTGACAGGTTCTAATCTTATGTTCTAGTTAAATTCTGGACTTGTAATGGTGTTATAGTTATAGTATAAGTGTTATACTACAACTATCAATTGAGTTCATGGCCAAAACGTTACTTAATCGAGAGATCTCTGTTTGTGAAAAGCATGTCGAGTTGTTCTTCATTTACGGGTTTCCGAAATGAAGAAACGATTGTTAGGTCTTACTTTGAGCCTGCGGATCTAGGCCTTCCAGGTATTATTAATGTAATATTAAGGTTCCATTATGTAGTACTCATGTCCCTGTACAACTACATAACCTCAGATCATCTTAACAACAACAGATCTAAGCTATCAAGGCCGGTCAAACTAGTGGTCAGTAAACGGGTCTTGATGATTCTGGGTTAACCAGAATCTACTTCCGGCATGTAGGTCAACAGTGGTTTGACCACGTATACATTTGATTCTGTGTATGATCTAAGTGATCTAATGGTTTGAGAATGTAGATAACATGTCAGACTACAAATATGAAACCAACAACATAACTAAAACACTTAACAGAAACAAGATCAAGGACTCACAAAATATTGTCAGACGAGATCCACGACCGGTCAACGCAGTTTGACTGCTCATATCTCTCAATCTAATCATGATCTGGTCATGTTTATAGTTTCAGATCAAAGACCATAGAACATACTATAAGTTATAACTCTTAAAACATACAAACAATAAACAGGAAATGATCTATAAGCCACGACATTGGTACATCGGGGCCATGTTCTAGGGTTCATAGTCAGTTTTGAAAAATCTTGATTTCGTGCATCTTGATGTTATGGATCCATGATCCAATAACCCAGATCACTTAAAGACATCTTATAATACAAATTTAAACAACAACTAACATCAAACAAAATCAAATCACTGATTTCAAAATTTTAGGGTTCTTTACCTTTTTCTAACTTTGATTCTTGATTCTGACTCTTGGATCTGATATTGGCTTGCCATGAACTGATCTTAGCTCAACTTTTAACTCTCTCTCACTCTAGATTTCGAAATTGTAGAGAGAGAAGGTCTTGGATAATATGAAAAGTAAAGTGAGTTACTTTTTCTTAAGTTTTAAGTTTGATCTTTGGATTCAATGAACCAAGTAGTTGCTAGCTGGCACTCATATGTGATCTTTTAAGATAATAAGCACATGGGATAAACATAGAGTGATGGCTCGCCAAGAGTGCAAAATCTTTTTCTTAGGTTTTAAGAAAAGGGCATTTAGTCTTTTTCCTTTTAATTTAATGGCATACTAGTAATTGGCCAAACCCTTAGGGTTTAAGGTTTAGGGTTTGGAAAATCTTAGGGTTTAGGGTTTGAAACCCTTAGGGTTTGCAATATAATTTTCTAAATTTTCCAATTTAGGTTTTAAAAATAGAAAATTAACTTTTCTAAATTATAATTAGGATTTTTCTAATTATATTAAAATTTCTTAATCATAATTTAAATATTGCTAATTAGGATTAGCATTTCCTAATTAAAATCGCTAATTTAGCAACTAGGGTCAAAATATTCATTAGGATTTACAACCCACGAATTAGGATTTCTAAAAGAAAAATAATTTTTTTCTAAATTTGAAAATTAGGGTTTGCTAATTAAGTAAGCTTTACCCTAACTAATCTTATAATTATTTACATTTACGCCATTAAGTTCCCAATTTAGGATTTTATACACCGAATTAGGGTTTTGGATTCCCGGAACTGAATTTAGGGTTTCCAGAACCGGTTTCTAGGATTTCTTATTAATCACTAGGGTTATCTAACCGAACGTTGACGTTCTTAATATATAATTAGGGTTTGTTACGGACATCGTTTATCTGGTCTACCCTTGACTCTTAACCACATCATGTACACATATAATACCATATCCATAGAATATAATCAAGTATTCATTTAATCCTGAATAATTCACCTAAATCATTCACAGAATTTTGAAATCCTCAAAATTCTATCTTAAAAATATCAAACGCATACACTTATTTTCTATCTAGGTTCTAATATTGAACCTTAAATCAATTAATTAAAATTTTAAAAATTGTCTAAATTCTCGGGTTGTCACATGTAGCATGGCAAGGTCATTGTGTATGCATCACTCCAGTTAAAGGATTATGAGAAGGTCTATCCTACTTGTGATCTAGAATTGGCAGCTGTAGTTTTTGGATTAAAAAAAATATCCGAAGATAATATTTATACGAGGAGAAGTGTGAGATATACGAGGACTGTAAGAGTCTGAAATATATCTTCGCACAGAAAGAGATGAATATGAGGTAGAGAAAGTGGTTAGAATTGATAAAGGATCATGACTGGGATATCTTATATCATACAGGGAAGGAAAATGTAGTAGCCGATGCGTTAAGTCGGAAGGGTAGGGAAAACCTATCAATGTTAGCAACTCAGAATGAGTTAATAACGGAGATGGCAAAAACGGAGTTAGAAGTTAAATTACGAAATGAAACGGTAGAAATGTTATTTACAATGTAGACTCAATCCACGAAAATGGAAGGAGTCAAGGAAGTACAACTAAGTAACAAGAAACGTAAGCGAATAAAGAAGAGGATGCAGGATGAAGAGAAGATCAAGTATCATCTCGTTTTATAGGAGTAATTTGAGTTCCAAATAAAACCTTTAAAAGAAGAGCTAATAAAAGGAAGATAACGTAATGAGTTATTAAGTGCTTAACTTCCAACTCAGATTATTGATTGGAAGGGACAAGTCATGTGAAATGAAATAATACCTTCAGTGAAGGTGAAGGTGAAGGTGAGGAACCACAATGTCGACGAAGCATTGTGGGAACTCGAGATTAAAATGATGGAAAAATTTTCCTTATTTGGTTATGTAATTATAGCGAGATTCTGGGGACAGAATCCTTATAAGGGGGGAAGAATGTAACGCCCGAGAAAAATCATATTTTTAGGAGAATTAAATTTTTATTTGATTATGTAGATTAAATGAATTTAATTGATTATTTATGGGAGTAAGCTAATTGAAGGTCGTTCTATGACCTAGATATGTCGGAACGTCATAGTATTTTGCCTACGTGATAGAGTTAAAGTGTTTGAATTTCCAAGACGAAAATAAAAACTTTCCGAGAATTTTCTGAAAACACTATTCACGCATTTCTGCTCGGGAATTATTTTTGAACTTCGGAGAAATATTTAACAATAAAATATCGAGGTGAAATGGAATATCCAATAATATTTCAGTTATGGCTAATGCAGTTTTTCGCCTACGGATTTAAAACCTCACAGTTAGGGAAAGTGATTTCTGAGAAGGAAATGAAATGCGTATAATGAATTAAAGCAATGATCATATAAAGTACTTGGAGGCTAAGCAAAGGATAAGTTAATTAATGACAAGTAAAGTGATTATGCTTGGAGGATAAGTAAAGTGCTTATGCTTGGTGGCTAAGTAAATGTGATGAGCAAGCAAGAGATAAGCTAGGTGATTAGCAAGTAAGCTTAATGGCCAAGCAAAGAGTGTGATGGCCAAGTTAACTTAATAACTAAGTAAGGAATAGTAAGGATGTGGGTGGATTAATGACCCTTATGCCCTCCATTTGAGATTCCTATAAATAGAAGCTTGGATAGTTCATTTGATAGTTTACAAATATTAGCCAACATATATTGAGAGAGAGAAAGAGCTATAAACCAGTGATCAACCTACTTTGAAGCAAAACATAAGTTGTTTAGCAAGAACGCGAAGAACGAAAAAGGTAATATTTTATAAATGTTAGTCTTCATCTTTTTCGATTTCTTTCTCATAGAGAATCGTAGATTGGTGGAACATGTTAGTGAGGAGGAATAAGGATGACTATTAATAATGAAATCATTGATAAGTCATGATTAAACAGAAATCGTAATGTTTACGTAAGCTATAAACCGTAGAAAGTTATGAACGTGAACGTAGTTGTGATTGGACGATTTGAAAACCATCATAGCTAGGGTATGTGCATATGTTTTGGTTAGGATGAAAATGATGAAAAAATGGAGTGTTCCATTTGATTTGGCATATAGAACACGAGTAACAAAGTTATGGCGAATTTTGCGAAAATAGATGTTAAACGTCGAAATCATAGAAATCTTAAATTAAGGGTCAAAAGTTGTCGTGTGACTTTAAAATATTGGTTTTCAATGTCAACACGTGAGATAAGGTATTTAAGAGTCGTGGACGCAAGAATCGTTGAATTTCGACTTATAACGAAGAAAACGAGTATTGAACGCTTGAAAATGATAAACGAACGTTCAAAATGAACTAGAAGGTGAATTCTGAGTTAACGGATTCGAAAGTGTAAAATTCTTATATGAACACTTAGAGGTTGTAATTTATGAGATGTGGGCTTTTGAATGAGCCAATTCGGATGTAAAACGAATAAGTTATGAAGCCGGGAGTTTCGTTAGAGAAACCAACTGTTTTGGCCAACTGGTGCACAAGGGCGGCGCTGCAGCGCCAAACTTAGCACAAAAGGTCTGCGTCGCAGTGCCGAATCTGGCCTTATCTCTTGTAAAATGGCGCCGCAGCACCGAGTTTATAATAAGGATGCTGCGCCGCAACGCCGATAATGTAAAAAGGTTGACCAAGTTAGGTTTTAATTCTAAATTGAATGTAAACCAATGGTGAGACATGAAGGTACTTAATTTACATAATAAGGCTAACCTTAAATCACTTTTAAGTGATAACGTTAAAAGATTTAGTATGGTTTAATGAGAATCAAACGAAGAACGCAAAAGTATAAGTAAGTAAACCGTGAATGATGTTCAACGTTGGTATTTCACCGATAATGATCGAATGTCAGTTAATAACGTAAAAACGTTAACAAGCCGTAACGAAGCATAGTAAGTCGAATTGACTTTATTAAACGAGATAAATTCAAGTAAGACATAGAAGAGAAAGAAGTTGGTTAGAACGAGAAAGTTAGTTGTTTATAAACTAATTACAGTGTGCTATTTGAATATATCATGTAGATCCTGTAAATATTGAGAATTGATTGAATATTATATTCGAAGACGCTTGAAGGCAAGTCTTTCTTAACGCTTGTCTAACCTTCGTGTTAGCCAGGTTTTCAGTGATTCATGTTATGAGATGCATGAATTGTTTTATGAAAGGGTCAATGCCAGTTTTAACTCGGCTAGACTATTCTTAAGAGCTAGATTGATTTGTTTACAAGTCTTTCGATATAGAACTGTTAATGCTATCCTATGCCAAGTATTTGGTACGGATGTGAAGATAAGTTTGTCTATGAACAAACAAAAGTATTTTCATCGATTATTCGATGGGCACGTGAAGTTGCCAAATGTTAAACGTAAATACGTTTAACGGAAGAGTGTTGGTCAACATAGAGTACAATAGGCTGATCACCTAGAAGTGCTCGTAAGTAAAGACGGATGGATGGCCTTAGTGCCAGATGTCCTTTTCAAATATGAAAATTGAAAGAGTTTGTTCATGTTCTTTTGACTGGTTCAGAATTCCTAAGCTATTATATATGTACTTTGGAATCGTTGTTATGAAATGAGAAGTACTATTCAAATGTTTCATAGTGAATCGTAGTTAATTGTTCTGTTATATAAGCTGAGCATATGATTCTCAATGTGATATTCATATGATTACTTATTAGACTTGCTGAGCTAGTTATGCTCATTATTGCTTGAACCATATGATTACAGCTAAAGCCGAACGAACTGAGTGTTGTAAGAGAGATAAAGGCAAGGCTAAGATGGACAATTAATCATCCTGTAATAGATTAGTGTATTTGTATGTAATATACTTATGAAGAACAAAGAATGTATTCGGTTTATTAACCTGGGAAAGGATTTATTACTAATGTAATAAGAATATATTAATTACACTCATTTTGTTGTTATCTCAATGGAATGACTGTATGAATTGTTGTATCATGGAGCACCATCTGTCGGGTTGGAAGTTACCCGGATTTGGGGGCGTCACAGTCACAAACTTTCCATAAGTATTAGTTTCAAGAACTCACACCTATCTTATTATTATCTACCTATCAAATATATACACGGAAAAAGATTCACCTTCTAACCATATAAATATTGATAGAGCGACGTTACTATTCCAATGACTATCACCGTAATAAATTGAGTGGTTGTTACCCCAAAGCACAAACTCTTGCCCATAACAAAAGTTCGTACAACTCAAGTATCACATGAGTACACCAATTGAAATTTCACAACATTCTAACTTTCTCTTTACTTAATATAATTTTTTTTATTCGTATGCTATCCTTTACAACTCTTCTGAGTTATTCTTCTCGTACTAATCCATAGTAACATTCATTTATAGCATTAACTATAAATCATCCATCGTTTAACAGAACATATGTTATTACGATTCAACATGATCACGTGGTGATCTTCTTCCTAAATCGTTTAACTGAACGATATTCTTATCCTTCTCTCTACGATTATAGCCTTAGGTACTCATACCCCATGTGTATAACCTATCAGCTTTGATACCAAATGTAATGCCCCAAAATCCGGTCTATTCTAACTCACATATTCTGTACATTACGAAAAACATCTCTTATAAAACATACATCATTATATAGCTAAATATAACAATATACATTCTCAAATCCCAGGTTCTAATACCTTATAACCTCGTTCATTACAAATAATGATTACATCTTACAAGAGTGATTTTCATCCGCCACCAAGGATACATTGTAGTTTATTAAACTATTCTAGAGTAGCATTAAACTATTCTACATTACAAGTCTTGGTTTGATCTTCACGCTCATTCATATATTGAATGACACTTTGTCTATATACCAGTTAGTTTGATCTTTACAGGATCCTTAAGTTCTTTCTAGCATCGTTCTCTGAAAATGTTTTTATTTAAAGAAAGTGTGAGCATTCAATTGCTCAGTAAGTCATAGCAGTTGAATAAATAACTTCAAGAATTTAGACATTCCTTTAGAACTTTAATAACCAAACAAAGGTTATGAATTAGCTTGAATAATAGGAATAATTTCTGATTCCTATCATTTTAAAATATAAGTCACATTCACTTTGCAATACTTTCACATACTTTCATTCCTCTACCTTTTTCATTCTTGTTTTGTCTGGCTAGAAACATTATCGCATACTTAACAATAATGGTTCATGTGTAAACATAATATTTTCATATTAAACAATTCAATCATAGAATAGTTCATCTCATAGAAATACCAAAGTGTTAAAATTGTGGCACAAGGCCTCATACATTCTACCACCTTGTACAAATACCACACATTTACACATAGATAAAACTTCTTATGTTCAAAATTAGAGAAATTTTGAGAAACTAGCATTCATTTCAAATATTAATGAAGTTAGGAAACTTGCCTTACACACAACTACAACTTACATTTTACGCTGAACTGTTCATTGAAATCCCTATATAACACATAAGGAAATAACACATACACAAATTAGTCATATACTTGACTTACGCATTGGTTTAAGCATAACTTTACTCCTTATGGTTTGTGTTTATAACCTAAGTTCGCGTAACCCTCCTTTTTTACCGTTTTACGACGTTATGACATACGGAGGTGTCTTAACTCATACGATCATCATCTTTGATGATTTACATTCTTATCTTCTTCTTATAACTGTTCTAGAACTTAGCACACATCGAGTCTCTACTAGTATTCAATATGGTACTCTGAGTGGTTTCCCACGAACAACCAACAAACTAGTTTCCCGTCTCATCTACACTGTCTTTCACAACGAGTTAGATTGGTTGCTAGTTTCGTATATACCTCCTCTATCTGAAGGAATTGTTTAGCCCAACTCCCATTTGTCAACCATTAAAGATTATGATTGTACCATAACCTAAACTTAACTTAACTTATTCGAACTATTAAAGCTATAATGTTCGTTAAGTTAATTTCCCATTCCTTATGGCTTTCTGGCAACTAAATGCCATACCTTAGGATTTATTCCTTATCGTCTAAGTCATATAGTCTTTTGTATACTTAGAACGATCATTCATTGTTAATACTATGCGTTTATAGCGTTAAGCATTACACATTACCTTATTCATATCATATAACGTCCGATTCATTCAACTTGGAACGTCATCCAAGTTATAATCATTAAATCAGCTTCTTAACGTTATATGTCATTGTCATTAATTCAGTTTCTTCACCATTCACAGGTTTAATCATTATTCTTCATTACCTTACGGTCAAACCTTACACAGTGTGTAGGTTCTGCCCGTTTAATATTTGTGTACATTCAACCCTTACGTCGGCTAAAGTGTTTAACGCTTACATTTCATTTTAACATTCTTTATCCGACTTACTCTCGAACATTCATTAATCTTATCACCGTTTGCTACGGCTTTCTTAATAATTCATATCTTTCTTACTATCTTCGTCAACGTTTAAGTCATACAATTAATGTATACTGAGAACGTTTGCACGACGTGAATACGATTCACGAGGATTGTTTATGTATTCTGTGTTCACGTTGTTTGTCACTTAATCTCTCATTAAACCTTTACCTAAGGTTTTAATTGCCTCCATTTGTTATTCATTACATGAACACTACGTTCATCATCCTTTCTTAATGTTGAAGCCATACAATTCGTTGTATGTTAAGACCGATCGTTCAACGCAACTACGTTGCATTTACAGCGTTTATGCGTTTTACACTTATCTCTCATTACGACATCATAACATCAAAATGTTATACATCACCCTTTTCACTCAACGTCTAAGGAATCACAATCTTAGCAACCCTACACGTTCGTTTTATCGTGACCACGGTCCCTGGACATCGGTTACGTAAATCGCGTTCACCATTTTATAACCTTTATTCGACATTTCATTGTCAAACTCAAGGTTTTAATCATCATTATAGATATTTTTGTTCATGGATATTACATTCATGATTTCCCCTTACTTACCATCCAAAAAGTTGGACAATAAAAATCTCCAGTCTGGAAAAATTCCCTTAAGGGCGCTGGGGCGCCACTTCTTTTGATAAAACTGGCATTGCGGCGCCTCTAGGCAGTAGCTAGCTCCCCAGGATGGCACTGCGGCGTAGTTTCCCAAGGCATTAATGGCGCCGTGGCGCCAGTACTAAAACTCAAAAATATTTTCTAAGTGTTGAACATGTTTGAGATGCCTACTTTAAAATCTCATAACTTTTTCGTTATAACTCAGAACGAGGTCATTCCAAAGCCCTTTTTCTTTCTTATCTTACGTACTTCAACTTCCTTTGGATAGAATTTCATTTTGAATCCATTAACATGTCATTCGATTGACTTAAATTTCATCATTCGTTCGTTTTACGTTATTAACGTTCTTTGTTCGTTCGCCCTTAATTCGGTCATCCGAACTCGGAATTCATTTGTTCTTGAGTCCATGACTCACATTTTCTATGTTTTCTTACATTCTTATAAAAACCTACACATTCAGGTCCATTTACATACTTTCTACTTTTCACTCGTCTTTTACGAATTTTTTGCCATAACTTCGTTATAGCTAAGTTCAATCCGTTCTTCATGAACGTTTCTATCGTTCCTAACCGAGCAATAAGCATCTAAATTATACGCGATGATTTTAAACTTCTCCATCAACAACATGTTCTAACTACAATGGTTTTAAATTTATCCATCAACAACGTTATTTGTGTTCTTCGCGTTCTTCACTCGTTCTTCATTTTTAATCGATATTTTATTACGATTTAACTTTTTCTTTGAATTTGGCGCTATAAAACACCATTCCTTACTTATTTCACCGAATCGTTCATAAGATTCATTCGGATCGTTCAAATTCATTACGAAATTCATATTTCCTTAAAAAAGCTTTTTATAAAATTTATAAACTAAACTTCTAATTCTTATTTCTTCATTTTCTCATGATTTCAACTATATGAAAATCATTCTTAACATATTCTATTTCTATTCTCATTAAGCTATACGATTCCATAAAAACTTAAAGAAAATTTATATTAAACTAGGTTTTGGGATTACCGGTCTTCTGTTGGACAAAGTTTGCACTTATGTTAGCTTTTCCTCTTCCTTTTCCTCTTCATCCGACTTCTCTCTCTCTCTCTCTCTCTCTCTCTCAAGTGTTGGTGATTTTTAAATCACCAACAAATGAGCTAAGGCTCTCCTTATATAAAAAACCAAGGCTAGGGGAAAAATAGTCATTTTGCCCCCAAAGTTACTATTCCCACCTCCTTAACTAACCTCCTTACTATTCATAAAGCTTCTCTTGGAAGCTTCGTGCTTCTGTCTAGAAGAATTCGTCAGACAGTTCGAAAAACTGTGATTCTCGGAATCCAAATATTTTTAGATAGTCTGTCTTTCCTCTACAGATTTACTCTTACACATTCTTCAAAACTTTGAAAAACTGAAAAACACTTTTTGATGATAAGTGTTTTCCTTCACGTTTTTCCCTAACGTAGTTAAACAAATCAAAAGTACGTAACAGTACTTTTCGTCATTTTTATTTCGTCTGATTTCTGCACATTTTTAGAGAAAACTTTCATCGACTAACTTATCTTTTCACGACATATTAGCGTCAAATCTTTTGACGGAATGTCATTTTGATATATCGATCTCTCGAAAAGGCTTATGTTATTCAAACCCTAACCCTTAGGGTTTCATCGGGTGAATAGTATCTATTTCGTCTTTTTCCTTGAAAATATTTTTGTACTTGGAAATTTGTATTTTAGTCTTGAAAATTCTTACTTGTTCAGTCTGGCTCGTAGCCAGAATCCTTTCGTTTTATAATCATCATAGGTTCTAGAATGATTAATAAACACATATCATAGAATATTGGTAATAAAAATTCATTTATTAATAACTAATTCTTTAAACTTAAATTCTGGACAATCTGATTTTTCTCGGGTTGTCACACAAAGCCTCTTTACTTGCCTCTGTCAATGCCATATACTTAGCCTCTGTTGTTGATAATGCTACCGTAGACTGCAACACTGACCTCCAATATATGCATCCTCCACAAAAGGTGTATACAATGCCTGTCGTAGATCTCCTTACATGTCGGTCTCCAGCATAATCCGAATCAACAAACCCTGTAACTTCACTTCTTGCGGTACCACGATCAAACATAAGACCGTAATTGCTTGTACCTTCTAGATAACGAAAAATCTAATTCATAGCATTCCAATGACTCCGCGATCTCTTCTGTCATTTGTTCATTCTCTCCTTCAGTGTGAATCAGCTTCCCTTCGACATTATTCACACGTTCATCTCGATCTTGGATCTCGTTGTCCTTCTACGCCATTGTGATCTGTTGTTCAGCTACTATCTCTTCTAACTCCTCGACGGTATCCTGAAGTTCCATATTGCGGTCATATACTTCGTCGTACATACGGGCAACGATCGAGTTTAGTGGAATCTCTTCCTCCCCGTCCTCCTCATCCTTATTTGACTGTGGTAGCTCAACGGGGTCCTCCTCGTCAGTCTCTATCTCATCATCCTCATCAGGTAAACCCTTTTACTCAATCACTATGACCAACAGAGATATTTCTTGTAGCTGTAGTTGTTCCCAAACCACATGAATATCTCGAGGCTCTCCCTCTCTAGGCATCTGGGATCCTTCCACTCTAGCCTAACTGGATTCTCCTACATTAGTCATCCTGACAACAAAATTTTTAAGTTTCAATTACTAATCATTACTACTCGACACTCACGAGCACATAGGTTACAATCACATAAGCACATAAGTGTTTTATTATTTCTTTCTTAAAACTCGATAAGAGTTTATCACCGCTATCTTTTCAAAGGTTACTTCCTAAGGCTTTTCCCCACCTAAGGTTCATAAACCTAAAGCTTTGATACCAACTTATGACACCCCCAAATCCAGGTACTTCATTCCCATAAGATTTTGTGTTCACTTTCCATTCATTCATATCTACTACCCAAATATAATAAAATTAAATCAGAAATCCTCCCTTTAAAAGGGTTACATCATTAATCAAAAAGTCTTCCCAGGTTGTCTAACCTTAAACATTAATCAAGTGCAGAAATAAAATAATTATATCACATCATTAAATATGAAGTCTATCATCATGTCACAAAATAAAATTACAAGTCTTCATCACTTGCACAATTATCACTTTCCTTTGTTAGTCATAGGTTCATCGACATTCTCAACTTTAGCTACAATGAGTGTATATATATGCAAGAGTGAGCAAAACAAATGCTCACTAGATATAGCAATGAATCAACAAGAGAATAATAACTACCAATGAATAAGCTCATCAAAACTAAATAGTACTCTGTCAATGATAACCAAAGACTGGAATCAAAATATGAAATATATCTGAGGGTCATAAGACTACGAACTATGTCCACGGTTACAAGTAATCTTTCAACTTTAACCTAAACAGTTATACTGTAGGGACTTCACGTACTTAGGGGGATCAACCCTTCGTACCATGTATTGTGCACAAACATCTAAACGCATCGCGTGCCCCTATAGTAGGGTTGTTCTTCTCAGTTTTAGAGTACAAGTTCACACCAAAGAAAGTTTGGTTTGGATAAGCTTCAAGGGTAATTTAGAGTTTCACAATAATCAACTAAAGGATTAGTTGAATCAATAAGGTTTGATAACACTACGGTTGATCAATAATAACATAATATGGAACAATGAATAGTCATAAATAAACTAACTATATATTAAACTCATGCTTAGAAACAACTAAAAAGCATAAGTATTGAATAAAACAATAAACCTTGCATGAACAATATTAAGCTAAGGCTATGATCTTGAAATAAAAGAATTAAGTTATGAACATGTACTACGGAATAACAAGCTTAGAATGGAAGTTGCTCAAATTAACAATAATATTTCGATTTGCATTAAGTAAATGAAATAGAACAACTCGGTTAAAGATTTGAGTTCAAGAATTTGCATTTATCATAAAAGAATAGAACATAAGAAACTTGCTTAACTATAAACAAGTTAGAATAACTAAACAATGATTAGAATTCAAAACTTGCTTGAATAACGTTAGAATTATAGCTTGCTCGAATAAATATTAGAAATAAAAGAATTTGCTTAATTAAAGTTTAAGGTAAGAAACTTGCTCAATATAAAGAGGTAAGGTTTAGAAACTTGCCTCGCGCATAAGTTATAAATTTATAACTCACGTTCACCTACATATAGTATTATAATTACAGTATATATTAGATATACTAACATCCACTTCCAAAATAGAACTCACTTCTAGCTACACTTATTATTTTAGTCAAAGTCTTACTTTACTATATACATTTCAGAATTCATAAGTGTTAACTTCACAACACTTATCTACCATTTATTGTATACACTAAGTCATAACATAACACATTCGTAACTTACTAATCCTTTTTACAACTTTGAAATTATCAATGACATGACACGATTCTGTTTTAAACTCTTCATTACAGGTTTGACACATTAACACATCACTAAACTTGGTTACATTAAGGTTTCAAAGTCTGCAGAAGTAACAGACTTCACTGCCTCACATCGGTAGTATGGCGCAATTGCTTTACATACACAAAAGTTTAGACCCACAGAAATTGCGCCATTTCTTGCCTTGACCCCAACGCAGCTGCACTGGTGCTCAGACAGAAACACTACGCTGCTTAACAATGTTCTGTTTTTAGCCCAACTAACACAAATTTCACCCACAAAACAACAAATTTAACATATGTAATTGGTACAAAACTAACACAACATGATTCCTCACATATTCAACCACTTAGAACAATTAAACAACAACTTTAACTAATGTAAATCCTTAAATTTTATGTTTTCACACAAAAATTCCATTTTTGACATCTTTCATAGAAATTCACACTATGATCACAATTCTACAACAAATTACTTCATTCAAATTACGTTCTCTTTGTTTCTTACCGAATTAACATATTCAAGACTCAATTTACAAATTAATATACGACTTAACTACCAAATTTGGTACTTTCATAAGCCATATTTAAAAATATATACTGTAAACAGTTTTGTTCCTTCTTAAACATAATTAGCATACAATTCTTGTCTAAACACTAATTCTAATCATCACAATTATATACAATCACCAGAAACAAGTTGTATAACAACAATTCCAGAAAATTGAATCCACATAACATGGAAATTTTATGTCGTAAAACACACACATATATATATATATATAATATTAAGGTTATGTAAAAATACCTTCAGTTGCTCGAAAAATCCTTGTTAAACACCAATAATTGCTTGAAAACTCAAAAATTTCTCTCAATCTCTCTCTAGTCTCTCTCAAATTCTCTGAAAACTCTTTTCTTTTCTTAGTATCAGTATAGGCCAAATCTTAGTTAAGCGTAAAACAAATAACTGATAGGGCCATAATACGTATACTTAATATAACAGTTACAAAGTAATAAACGCATATCAGTTATAAATATATTTTATATTATTTGATTTATTTTATTTATTATAATAAAATTTAAAAATTCAAAAGCCATAAGGCTTTGTTTTGCAAAAACTCTTTAGAATAAAGACTTAATATTTTAAGCCTTGTTTGGGTAAATCCATTTAATTTATTTTAATAAATCATTACATTATATTTTGTAATCACATATTATTTATTTGGATTTCCATATGCAACATTAATCAAATAATTTAATTACACATACTATATTTTAACTAAATTTTCCACTTAAACAAATATCACAAAATTATAATCTCATTATAAATTTATTTAATAATTTAACATACCATTTTAAATTATTAAATTAAAACAACAATATAACATCTCATGTTATCTTACAACTCTCTAAATTATAAATTAAATTAATTTAGAATATTATCTAATAAATTTAATTCATAAATATTTACTAACAACAATCACATCAATAAAATATTTATTTAATTTAATAAATATTTTAAATTACAAATAATAAAATCTTGGATTGTTACATCATTCCCTCCTTACAAGGATTCTGTCCCCAGAATCACAACTTAAATAATAAAATCGTCACATTCTTCCCTCCTTACAAAGATTTTATCCCCAGAATCGAAGACACACACTAAACAAATAACTCAGGGTAATTTTTCATCATTTCAGCTTCGAGTTCCCACGTAGCCTCTTCGACATTGTGGTTTCTCAATATCACCTTCACAGAAGGTATCACTTTATTCCTGAGAACTTGTTTTTTCCTGTCGACTATCTGGATAGGAACCTCTTCATAAGACAAATCTTTACTGCACTGCAACGGTTCATATTCAATCACATGTTTGTAATCGGGTTTATACGGTCACAACACCGATACATGAAAAACGTTGTGCACATGTTCTAATTTTTGAGGTAAAGCTACCTCGTAAGCCACTTCTCCCACTCTTCGCAGTATTTCAAAAGGTCCAATAAACATTGGGCTGAGCTTTCCTTTCTTTGCAAAATGAATTTTCCCCTTCCAAGGAGAAACTTTTAGGAAAACAAAATTCCCTACGTCAAATTTGCGATCTTGTCTATGTTGATCAACATACTTCTTCTGTCTATCTTGAGCAGCTACCAGTCTTGCTCTGATTAGTTTGATAACTTCAGCGGTCTATTGTACTAGTTCCGGTCCTAACAGTTGAAGTTCACTAATTTCATCCCAGCATAGTGGAGTTCTATATTTCTTGTCGTATAATGCCTCGTATGGTGGCATACCAATGCTTGCGTGGTAACTGTTGTTGTATGAAAATTCCACCAACGGTAGATGATCATCCCAGTTTCCTTTGAAATCTATGATGCATGCTTTGAGTATATCTTCCAACGTCTGTATTGTTCGTTCGCTTTGACCATCGGTTTGCGGATAATATGTTGTATTCATCTTAAGTTGTGTTCCCATGCATTCTTGCAGTCTCTTCCAGAAATTTGATGTGAACCTCAGATCTCTATCTGATACTATTGATACTAGAACTCCATGCCTTGAGACGATCTCATTGACGTACATTTTTGCCAGCCGATCGAGATTAAATCTAATCTTTATTGGAAAAAGTGTGTTGATTTCGTTAATCTATTCACTATCACCCATATCGCGTCGTATCCTTTCTGAGTCGTTAGAAGACCTACCACAAAATTCATTGTGATATGCTCCCATTCACATTCTGATATTTCTAACGGTTGAAGTAATCCACATGGCCTCTGATGTTCTGCTTTTACTCTCTGACATGTCAAGCACTTTGCAACGCATTCTATAACGTCTCTTTTCATATCTGGAGACCAAAAATGTCACCGCAAATCTTGATACATTTTCGAACTTCTCTGATGAATTGAATATCTCGAGCTATAAGCTTCTGTCAAGATTTCTTCCTTAATATCATGTACAGCTGGTGAAAGTAGTATGCATACAAGCCAATCATGTTTGATGATAAAGTATATACTTTGTAACAATCTTATTCATTTATTAATAAAAAGTATTAATTTATTAAAGGCTTTTAATTATCTACATGATGTTATTTTATAATATGTGATAAACCCATAGTTTTAAGCAATGCTTTTAGAATAATGATGATGATCATTCTAATGATATCTAAATTCTTAGAAAGCTTAAAACTAAAATAGTTCCCAATCGGTTGGATTACTAAATTGGGATAGTGAATCCGGATAGATTGGTACATACGTTGCTTGCTCATTGGATGAGGATGATTGATCTCATGATCATTTGTGTGGAGACACTAAAGCAAGTATGTAGGTGCTTATTGGAGAATAAGTTCACTGAACGTGGCTCGCTAAGGAATACCTAATGGAGTTTTACTTGCTGTCAATAGGAATTCTCAGAGTGATAGTAGTACAAGTGATCCTTGGACTTGAGATCATCATAGTATCTTGTGTATAATGAGTTATACTTTGACTTATTCCTTAAGACCCTTAGGGTATATCAAAGGGTATGCTTGGGTATAACAAGTTGTACATGGAGATAATATATGATCAATAAAGAATCTACCACTTCTAATAAAAGAAGAGAAATATCCTATGTGATTCGATAAATGAAAACCCAGTAGTCCTTGGCCAAGGCAGAATGAAATTAGAAAGGAGTTTCTAATTTGCATTATTTGGAGTTGTGCATTTAAGGATCGAAATACATATAATTAAATAAAATAAGACTTGACAGTAATTCCATGTCTTATATTTAATTGGGACATTGTATGGTGGAAGGATTGAATTGTACGGTAACTATTTACTCAAAGGTTCTTTTATGATTAATGTTGAAATCTATATTATCTGGAAAGTCGTTGATCGCTAGGGAGGCTTATCCCTATTGTAAAATAAATATTATTTATTTAAATAAATTAATTGTTTAATTTATTTATTTAAATAAGATTAGAATTGTTCTAATTGATTTATTCACAACCGGTTTAATATGGAGAACCTAAAGGGTCACACCATAAAAGGAAGAATAATTATTTAAGAAGTTAATGGTATAATCGTAATAATATAAAATATGTATATTTAATTTAATCTATGGTGATAGAATAAATTAAATAGCTTAATATTTATTATTTAATATTTTAGAAATATTAAATATAAATTAATAAGAGGAGTCTTATTAATATTATTACAATTATTATTATTATTTTAATTTCTAAAAGAGTTTAGGAATTAATTTAATATAAGTACTCTCATTTATTCCTAATTGGATTAGGAAAGAAAATTAGTTAAAGGAGTTTAATTAATTATCCCTAATAAGATTAGGGAGCCCCTTTAATTAAAAGGGTTTAATTAAATAATACCTTATTTTAATAGGGTTACTTGATATCTTTATAAGAAGAGTCTTATATCGATATCAAGACTACGTTATAATTCCAATGGTTGAGAGTACGCTTTTTTCTAGAGATAGAAAAACTAGGGTTTAGCCAACCACCCATCTTCTTGAATCCTTCTTCTTCCTTGGTGGATCACCTCAGAGGCCAAACACTTGGGTGGCTAACGTTGATCAAAGGAAGGAACCAAACCCGGTGGATTCAAGTTGAACGCGAAAAGAATTGAGGTGAACTTGTACGAGGAAGCTTCGGATCTTCAAGGGTATGATTCTTGTTCTTCAATTTTTCGCTTTAATTAATAATTGTGCATAAAGGGTGATCCGGGTATATGGTTTGTAAAAATTTTAAACTCGATTTTCCACGTTTCCGCTTAATTTTGCAATTTGATTGCATTCATGAATATCAAAACCCCGACAAAGGGCATCGAGCCAAACCTTTATGCGAATTATTAATTATTTTAATTTGATATGTATATTGATATGTGTTTAAAATAATTTAATTGGGCATAATTTTATTGTATAAATTTTATTTAAAAAAAAACGAAAACTGTTTTTTTTTCTTTCGCTTCAAATCATTCATGGAATTGGATCTTGACTTCGCGTCGGTCAACAAGCGTGGGTGGTATTAAGTAGTCATGTTTCATGAATTATGTTATTTACTTAATCTATCATGTTAGCCTCTCCATCCTAGTATCTGGGATGGTTATTAATATATATATATATATATATATATATGATATATATTATTTGTATCATGATTCTTAACTTTTGAATCTTAAGTGTTATCCTGATAGGAGACCCACGTGCCAACTTAGTTTTTTTTTTTAGAATCTTGAATCCTGCAGCATGGATTTCAAGGGGCGAAATACGGACGGTATTAATATATATAATATATTATTCTTAATAATTTTATTATTAAAATAAAATTTTATTTTAATCTTAAATAAAAAGTTTATTTTAATTTTAAAATAAAAAGTTTATTTTAATTTTAAAATTAGAATTTCATGCTAACTAATTAGAGTTGGAATTAGATTCCATGATAATTAATTGGAGTTGAAATTGGATTCTATTTTTCCTTAAATAAAGGAGTTTATTTTGATATGAAATTAGATTTCATATTATTCAAAAATAAAAAAAGGTTTATTTGTGAATAGGAAAGAGAATCCTATTTTTCTTAAATAAAGGAGTTTATTTAGATATAAAATAAGATTTCATATTATTCAAAATAAAAGAGTTTATTTATGAATAGGAAAGAGAATCCGTATTTCCTTAAATAAAGGAGTTTATTTAGATATAAAATAAGATTTTATATTATTCAAAATAAAGGAGTTTATTTGTGAATAGGAAAGAAAATCCGTGTTTCCTTTAATAAATTTTTTAATATATGGAATTGATTCCATAATTAATTAAAATAAAGGAGTTTATTTTGATTAAAAGTTTTGATTAAAATAAAATAGTTTATTTTATTCAAAATTGATAAATTAAAATAAAATAGTTTTATTTTAATTTAAATTTGGATTAAAATAAAGGAGTTTATTTTGATTCAAAATTAGATTTTATACTAACTAAATTTGCCCATTAAATGATATCAATATATATATTAAATGTTTATTATTCATAAGATGAATGTTATTTATTGATACATATGGAGATGTGTATGATAATAAATGAGATTGATTATGGACTATCAACCAATGTGATTGGATTTTATTTTAGTTGGATGCATGAATGTATGAGTTTTATTAAATGGGGTCTCACAGTACCTCGCCTTCTCTAATTTTCCTCGAATGTAAATTCTATCTCCTCCTATGTACTTCCCTCGATCGCCGATCAAGGTTTCTATTTATTTTAATTAGTTTTGTAATAGGAATAGTTAGAATTAATTTTGAAGAATTAGAGATCAAGGGGCAAGGAGCGCTTGAATACCCGTTTGTAATGGAGCACAGAATTAAATGTAATAGTTATATTTAAATATTATTTCTTGCACCCCTAGGATTTGACTTTTTGGTTCACTTGGTGGCTCTAGTGAACCAAACTAGAATAAAAGTCCATAATCAATCCGTAGAATATAGTATTCTATATGTGCATGCTTATACTATATATATTATATATTATGCAAACATGCTTCGTATGTTAATTAATATGACGCGTATTTTATATATATATGTGCATGTAAGCTAAAACAAGATGAGACATTTAATAATAAATCCTCAAATTTTTTTTTATATTAAGTCCTAAGCGCTCAAAGATATTTGGAATATCGAACGTTAAGCCTTTCTAGCATGATAAAATTATTAGAGTATTAAATATTTAATATGAGTTTGTTGTGTCACCACAAGATAAGTATTAAGTATTTAAGATGTTAATTTATCACATTTGATGCTTATAAAGAAAATTGAACAATATTGTTTTGTTGTGTCACCACAAGGATGATATTTTTTTTTTGAATATATGGAGTGCTAGGTTGACTTAACTTGGATAATTTTGATTCTGGATGTGCCACCACTTGATCAAAATAATCTAAGAGGCAAAAATACAAGGAGTTGCATAGTTGATGTAATTGACAAGAGTTGTCTACCTATTTATTTATATATAGTTTGTTGTGTCACCACAAGGCTATATACATTTGAAATGGGATCCTTATTCTCACTAGCGTATCTTTAATTAGATTTTTATGAAACTATATATATTGAGGGTAATATAGTTTGAAGAAAATAGTGGGAGATACCAATTTAAAACAAGACCTAAATTATTTTGGTAATTAATAAAAGAATATATGTTAAAATGTTGTTAATTACAAATTCATTTATAGAATTTTACAATGTCTAAATTACTATCACTGCGAAACATATTAGATGTTATTTAACCGGACCGAATTAAACGGATTGGTTAAGGAATTTGAGAATAGTTCTCATGGTTTGAAAAGCTATCTTATGTTCTTAATACGCCTATCCTCGCAATGGTTGCGCATAATGCCTCGAGGAAGAGATTGCTACTTTTAGAAAGTGGCAAGATGATGCACAATCGCTCAATCGTGCATCATGCTCGATCCATGAGTAACGAGCTTCAAATACAAGATGAAACTATGGATGTTTTTACTATATTCCCCGCACATCAAGTAGTTGATGGTGAGGAAAGTAGGACTAATAAATATCGAGATATCTAAGGAGCTCTTCCGATCTAGAATAACCGATGACACTACAGTACAGACAAAAGTTCTTAACATAATCAATTTGATTGATTAATTAGGACAACTGGTTTTGTCATGGATGGAGAGTTGAGCCAATATTTGATCTTGCACTCACTCCCTAACTCTTTCACAATTGTTGTGAATTTTCATATGAACAAGCTAGATATCGCCTTCACCGATTTGCTTAACATGTTGAAAAATGTTGAGAGTCACTTTCCAACCAAGAAAGACCATGTCTTACTGGTAGGGGCCAAAGGATCTTTTGAAAAAGAAGAATGATTCAAAGAAGGTAAATAGAAAGACAAAAACAAAGGATAATAAGAACAAAACTGATACGGATATCAAAGGAGTTTGCTTCCACTGCAATAAGCCTGGACACTGGAAAGAAACTGCAAGAAGCATCTTGCAGAGGCTAACCAAAGAAGCTTAGTGAAGTTTCGGTTACAAATATAATTTTGTTCATGATTTAAATAAATTTTTCTTTAAGTCAAGGTTCTACTTGGGTATTGGATACCGACTTTGGTTATCATAAATATAGATTTATGAAGGGACCAAGCAGAAGTGGAAAGCTGAACATAGATAAGTAATCCTATGTGTGGGAAATGAAGCAAAGGTTGCTACATTAGCCATAGAAACTTATAGTTTAGCAATGCCTATGGGAAAATCTATTAAGTCAATAAGTTGTTATTGTATTTCAGCCTTGTTAAAAATATTATTTCTATTTTGTTGTTGGACAATAAAATTTTTGGTATTATAATTAAGAACAATTGTTGTTCTATTTATAATAATAATGTTTTGTATAGAACTGGAATATTACTTAATGGATTTTGTATACTTGACTTACATGAAAAATATATTTTACAAATTGAACAAACTAGTATAAGAAAAGGAGATGATCATTCAAAGAGTTGAATGTGTGTATTTGCTGAAATACAAGTGTGAATTATTTGAAAGGTTCAAAGAATTCAAAAGTGAAACAAATTGACAAAGTATTAGGATTCTTTGATCGGATCAAGGAAGGAATACTTGTGCAATAAGTTTCTAGATCATCTCAAATGGTTTTCTCATAATGGACGCCTCTCGATACATAATAATTGATTGATGTATCTGAAAGGAAAAATCGTAGCTATTTGAACATGGTGCAATCCATAATGATTTTACCGACATTCCAGTATCCTTCTATGGTCATATCCTAGAAATGGCTGCATATCTACGAAAAGGTAACCTCTAAATCCGGCCCCAAGACTCCATAAAAGTTATGGACAGGGAGGATTCCTAATCTTAAGTATGTTAAGATAAGGGGTTGTCCAACTTATGTGAAACTGTTTCAAAGGATAAGCTTGGGACAAGATTTGCCAAATACAGATTTGTGGGACATCCTAAAGTAAGTTTAGGGTAAATGTTCTATAATCCTACTTAGCAAAAGGTGTTTATTGCGAACACGCTCTTCCTTCTAAGATAAAGGTGTTTATCATTGAAGGCTAGTGGGAGGATAATAGATCTTTAAGAGTTCAAGAACCACAAAATAGTATAAGTCAAATAAGAGGAACCTCAGAGATGAATTTATTGTACCACAAATAATCGTAAATCGAAATAGTCATCAAGATACCTAGGAGGTATGGATTCATCATGGATGATGATGATGAGGTATGCATCATAGAGATGATGATCCGAGTTACATACTGATGAGGTAAGAGTTCTAGTGTGTACAAAAGGGTCGTTGGGAGCGTCTTGAAATTTCTAGTATTATATGTTGATATACTACGGATGAGGAATTACATACCAATGCTACAATCAGTAAAGATAAAGTTGTCTAAACATTCCTCCATGAATGATTTAGGAAGAGTATCGTTATTGGGGATGCAAATCTATATAGATAGATATAAAAGGATGCTCAACTTAACCCAAGGAACGTATATTCATTTGATGCTAAAGTCGTTTAGCATGGCAAACTCCAAGAGATGTCTCATGTTGATGAGCCATGGAGTGTATCTCTCTTAATAGTCCCCATAGACTCCAAAAAGAGAGATCGCATGAGTAACTATCATGTATGCAATGAAATGTACGAGACATGATGTTGATCAGTCATATTCTGGAGAAGTTCACTGTGAGACAGTGAAAAACATCTTAAAGTACTTTACTGGTACTAAGGATGTGATCATATTTATAGTGGGTCTGAATTAAAACTAGAGGGCTTAACAGACTCAAGTTTTTCAGACAGACCAAAATGACTGAAAATACACTTTAAGGTAAAGTGTTACCATGATCAGTGGTGAAGTGAATTGGAAAGGTTCCAAACAGCAAAGAGTTGCTGGTTTAGTGATAAAGACAAAGTATATAGCTATAAATGAAGCTGCAAGTTGATTGTTTGGAATAAAAGGTCATTACAGAACTAGGAATAGTTCCTAAGTCTCATCTTGGATCTAAACATGTGTTGTGGCACTTTCATTTGATTATAGGAATCATTGAAAGATGGGAAATCACTATAGAGATAGTGGACTCTCAAGAACAACATTACATATCCATTTACTGAAGCTTATCCAACAGCAGGATAATCGTCACTTAGAGAAGAAGAGTATGAGATACCATGACGATTGGCTTTAGTGCAAGTGGGAGATTGAAAGTAGTATGCATACAAGCCAATCATGTTTGATGATAAAGCATATACTTTGTAACAATCTTATTTATTTATTAATAAAAAGTATTAATTTATTAAAGGCTTTTAATTATCTACATGATGTTGTTTTATAATATGTGATAAACCCATTTTTTTAAGCAATGCTTTTGGAATAATGATGATGATCATTCTAATGAGATCTAAATTCTTAGAAAGCTTAAAACTAAAATAGTTCCCAATCGTTGGATTACTAAATTGGGATTAGTGAATCCGGATAGATTGGTACATACGTTGCTTGCTCATTGGATGAGGATGATTGATCTCATGATCATTTGTGTGGAGACACTAAAGCAAGTATGTAGATGCTTATTGGAGAATAAGTTCATTTGAACGTGGCTCGCTAAGGAATACCTAATGGAGTTTTACTTGTCATCAATAGGAATTCTCAGAGTGATAGTAGTACAAGTAATCCTTGAACTTGAGATCATCATAGTATCTTGTGTATGATGAGTTATACTTTGACTTATTCCTTAAGACCCTTAGGGTATATCAAAGGGTATGCTTGGGTATAACAAGTTGTACATGGAGATAATATATGATCAATAAAGAATCTACCACTTCTAATAAAAGAAGATAAATGTCCTATGTGATTCGATAAATGACAACCCAAAGTAGTCCTTGGCCAAAATGCGTAATGAAATTAGAAAGGAGTTTCTAATTTGCATTATTTGAGTTGTGTATTTAAGGATCGAAATACATATAATTAAATAAAATAAGACTTGACAAAGAATTCCATGTCTTATATTTAATTGGGACATTGTATGGTGGAAGGATTGAATTGTCGTTAACTATTTACTCAAAGGTTCTTTTATGATTAATGTTGAAATCTATATTATCTGGAAAGTCGTTGATCGCTAGGAGAGGCTTATCCCTATTGTAGAATAAATATTATTTATTTAAATAAATTAATTGTTTAATTTATTTATTTAAATAAGATTAGAATTGTTCTAATTGATTTATTAACAACCTATTAATATGGAGAACCTAAAGGGTCACACCATAAAAAAGGAAGAATAATTATTTAAGAAGTTAATGACATAATCGTAATAATATATGTTATATATATTTAATTTAATCTATGGTGATAGAATAAATTAAATAGCTTAATATTTATTATTTAATATTTTAGAAATATTAAATATAAATTAATCGAGAGGAGTCTTATTAATATTATTACAATTATTATTATTATTTTAATTTCTAAAAGAGTTTAGGAATTAATTTAATATAAGTTCTCTCATTTATTCCTAATTGGATTAGGAAGGAAAATTAGTTAAAGGAGTTTAATTAATTATCCCTAATAAGATTAGGGAGCCCCTTTAATTAAAAGGGTTTAATTAAATAATACCTTATTTTAATAGGGTTACTTGATATCTTTATAAGAAGAGTCTTATATCAGATATCAAGACTACGTTATAATTCCAATGGTTGGAGAGTACACTCTTTTTCTATAGAGATAGAAAAACTAGGGTTTAGCCAACCACCCATCTTCTTGAATCCTTCTTCTTCCTTGGTGGATCACCTCTAGAGGCCAAACACTTGGGTGGCTAACGTTGATCAAAGGAAGGAACCAAACCCGGTGGATTCAAGTTGAACGCGAAAAGAATTGGAGGTGAACTTGTACCTGAGGAAGCTCGGATCTTCAAGGGTATGATTCTTGTTCTTCAATTTTTCGTTTAATTAATAATTGTGCATAAAGGGTGATCCGGGTATATGGTTTGTAAAATTTTAAACTCTGATTTTCCACGTTTCCGCTTATTTTTGCAATTTGATTGCGTTCATGAATATTACAAACCTGACAGCTGGAACCCAAATTCGTCCCTTGAATCTTAGCATTCCTTCAGTATCAACCTTGTATTTCACCTCTTTACCCTCGACCACACTTTCCTTTATTTTTCTGCATTCTTCATCCTATAGTTTAGCATTCTTCACCTTGTCCACCAAAGTTGGACTAACTTCCATCTGGTACAATCTTTCGTTGAATTCTTTTGGAAATTTGATTTCCAGCTCTAACCCTGCCATTACTGAAATGAGCTCTTCCTGGTTGGTTAACAACATCAACTTTTCATGACCCTTCCTACTCAAGGCATCTGCAACCACACTTGCTTTGCCCTGATGATAAAAGATTTTGCAATCATAATTTTTATTAATTCCATCCATTTTCTTTGACGCATGTTCAGGTCCTTCTGCGTGAAAATATACTTCAGACTCTTATGGTCTGTGTAAATCTCACACTTCTCTCTATAGAGATAGTGTCTCCATATCTTCAGAGAAAACACCAACTTCGCCAACTCTAAGTCATGAGTCGGATACCCTTTCTCATAACCTTTCAATTGCCTTGATGGATATGCAATGTCCTTGCCGTTCTGCATAAGGACACAACCCAATCCTTTGCGTGAAGCATCACTATACACCACAAAATTTTATGTATTATCTGGTAATGATAACACATGTGCCACACTGAGCCTCTTATTCAATTTCGTAAAACTCTCCTCACATTTTTCCGTCCAAACAAATTTTACAGATTTTCTCGTCAAATTTGTCAACGGAATTGCAATCTTGGAAAAATCTTGAATAAACCGTCTGTAATAACCTGCCAATCCCAAGAAACTTCTTACTTCTGATGGAGTTCTTAGTTGTTCCCAATTTATCACAGCTTCAACTTTTGATGGATCCACAGAAATTCCATCTTTGTCAATTACATGCCCAATAAATTGTACATGTTCCATCCAAAATTCATATTTAGAGAATTTTGCATACAACTTTTCTTTTCTTAGAGTGTCCAGTGTCAAACGTAAATGTTCCACATGTTCTTCTTGAGATTTAAAGTACACCAAAATATCATTAATGAATACCCGGGATTTTGAATAATTAAAATTTTACGAATAATTTTTTTATTATTAATATTAATATTGATTATCAATTTTTCGACAAGAATCTGTGATACGAGTCTCGAGAAGGTCAATTTGTGTATTGACTAATAAATTAGAGTAGAGTTGTGCTTAACACCTTTAGAAACCCAAACCCTAATTTCTGGATAAGGATTCGATAGAAAATATAATTAAAATAATTATATTAACGAGTATGTATTTGTACTGTATAGAGATATTAATCAATGATTGATCGGATAAGGTTTAAAATTAATAAACCCTAATAGGAGATTAAAAACCCTAATCTCAAGATTAGAAACCCTAACGTACCGTTAGAAACCCTAATCGAAAGCCGGGAAACCCTAATTTCATATTCGGGAATCCTAAAACACTAATTAAAAAACCCTAATCCTAATTAGTGAGCTTAATGTGTTTAATAAATGTTAATTTAATTAGGAAACCCTAATTGTAATTTAGAATTTTTAATTTTTAATTTTTCTAATTAAAAACCCTAATTAGGAAACCCTAATCCTAATTAGCAAGCCTAAAGTGATTAGCGTGTGTTAATATAATTAGAAAACCCTAATTATACTTTAGAAATATTAATTTCTATTTAAAACCATAATTACATTTTTGAAATTCTTAATTTTTTATTTTTAAACCATAATTAGAAAATTCAAGAATTAGAGTATTTAAAACCTAAGGGTTAGGACCTTAGGGTTAAACCCTAAGGGTTTGGACAAAAATCTAGAATGCCATTAAATTATTTTGCTAAAGACCAAAATACCTTTTTTATTTTTTTAATGGTAACTTGTAAAAATGGTAAGAGCTTTAGTGGGTTACCTAACCATTTGACTTGGTGACAAAAAATATCCAGCAAATCAGTCATTGCTGGCCAGCAATCTCAGCAACATCCACTAGATCATAATATATAAGATTGAGAGAGAGAAAGTGTATCCATTTTGTTTATTTTCTCTCCAAGCTCCTACCAACTCCCTCTCACACAAAAACCTCCGAAAATCTAAGGTAGATCAGTCACAATATCAGTCCTTAGAACACCCAAAAACAGATTGGAGAGCATAGATCAAGAATTGGAAAATAGAAGGTGTAACCCTAAATTAAATTTTTTGATCTTGTATGCTAAGAGAACTTTTGTGTTTATGTGTTTAGATTCATGCTAGAAGATGTTTTTAGTTGATCTATGTTGATCCATGATGGATCCATAACATCAAATGGCTTAAAAAATTAGTTTTACAAAAACTGTTCTTGAGTCTAAAATTGCTCTAACAAGCACATGTCAGTGGCCGTAGATCTTTATGTGTTTATGTTTTGAGTTATTTTAAGCTTTATACTTGTAGTCTGTCATGTCATCTGTGATATGGAAGTTGAATCCAAGCCATTAGATTTCCAGATTTCAAGTTATAGCCGGTCAAAGGCAGTTGACCGACCATGACCGAGTGAAATTCTGGGCAACCCATAAACTGTTTACCAGAGTCTGACAAGATGTTCAAATGACTAGATCTGTCCGTGTTTACACGTTTTGTTGTTGTTGTATACATGTTGTAGTCTGTAATATGTACTCCAAGTAAATGCCTTTAGATTCCATAAACATTAAAATGGATTGGTTTTAATGGGTGGTCAAAGTAGCCCATCTGATCACGAATCACTTTTCTGGAAATTCCAGAAAGTGTATGAACATGATCTCTGACCATGTTTGACCGGATCGTATCTGATGCGTTTGTTATATTTGGATTATAATTGTGTTATCTAGTTGTTCCTTGACACGAGCCCTACATGTATGAACCAATAACGTGCCTAATTGATGGCCAGAACACCAAATTAATCGAGCCCCAAAGTAGTACCCTGAAGCTGCCTGGGTTTCTGGGTTACCCAGAAAGCCCAGGAGTTGTCTGACAACAAGTTTGCGAGATCCAATCTTCTTGATGGTTTGTTGAATGACCTAAATGATGACTGATAATTGTAGTGTTACATAAACACTACACGATTGAGGTTTAAGTTGGCCCAGTAAAGTCATGGATTAAAATCTAAGGCTGGTCAAACAAGGCAGGTTGAACACGAAGCTGTCAGTGTTCTTGGGCTCAAGAACACCAACAGCGACGCTTTGTGTCGCTAAAGGCTTTTAGCGACGGTTTTGATTTTTTTTAATTTCTGAATTTCCGGTAATTAATTAAAAATAGAAAATAAATTATAAAAATTATTTAAAATGGTTTTAAAAATTATTTTAAATTATGAAAAATAATTGTTGACCAATTGGAATATTTTTCTTTAATATTTATAATTATTTAAATATTAAAGGTATTTAATTTATTTACTTAGTGTATTAAATAAATTAGAGGAAAATGATTTAATATTATGAAAAATCATTTTAAATAAGAATAAAGTATTTAAAAATATTTGAGTTATAAAATATAATTTTAATATTTTTGGAGATTTTTTTTAATAATTTAATATTAATGATATTAGATTTATTTAATTATTAAATTAAGTAAATAAGATAAAATGATTTTAATGATTTAAAAATCATTTCAAATAAGAATAAAGTGTTAGAAAATATTTTGAATTATAAAATATAATTTTCAATATTTTTGGAGAATTCTCATTAATAAATTAATATTAATGATATTAAATTTATTTAAGAATTATATTAAATAAATGAATTAAAAATGATTTTATAGATTTAAAAATCATTTAAAAATGAGAAAAATGATTTAAAAATATTTTAAGTTATAATAAATGACTTTTAATATTTTGGTAATAATTTCATTAATATTTAAATATTAATGGTGATGATTTAAAATGATTTTAATTATTTTAAAAATCATTTAAGTAGAATATTAATGATTTAAAAACATTTTAAGTTATTAATAATAACTTTAATATTTTGACAAGTATGCTATTAATATATTTATATTATTAAATATTAATAATAATAAGATTATTCGATAATTAAATCATTTAAAAATGATTCCGATGTTTGAAAATTATTATAAATTATAATAATTGCTTATAAATTATTAAAAGCTTTCGAAAAATATTATAAACGATATTTGACTTATCTAAAATAATATTGAAGCTTAGATACCAAGATTAATTAACAATAAATATGTTAATTATCGAATAAGGTGACCAGAACACCGAGATGAGACCTAAGTCCAACCAGACCGAACTAGTTAGACTTGTTAAGTGTTTATATAGGTTATAAATACTTATGTGGCTATGTGGTAATGTGCCTAAGAGAAGTTTGACTATAAATTATAGTATTTTGTGTTGTGAATTATTGTGCTAATTGTGAGACCGATATTATTGGTTATAGGTCTATCAAACGCAGATAAGTTTATTATGTAGCTGTAATCAACGCGGAAGGCAAGTTTCCTAACTCAACCTTGAGTTATATTCATTCAATTATTATAATGGTTAATTATTGCTAATTATACCATGTTCAGGGAATTTATTGTTGATTATTCGTAGTTAGTGCATGATTAATAATTCAAATTGAATTACTGATTCGGAGAATATACATTTGTAGAATAACTGTTGTTGGATATTCACATTCGTAGAAGATAGAATTGACAGTATAGATAATTCCTGTTTATTGTCAAATTATGTTGAGAAATGTCTTAGCTAATTATTCTGGCTAGACGAACATTTGTTAGAACTTGATAAATTCGAAAAGAGAATTCAAATGTTATTGCTAGATCGATGCCAATTATTTCGGCTAGATCGATAAGTAAATAGAAATTGAAATCATTAAATTTCGTTGTTAAATCAAATCTTGATTCTGAGATTGAGAAGAACAACCTTTTATATAAAGGGAACATTTTAGGTCGTATATCTGGCCATTGCGCACTGTTAAGTATTATGCATAATATCGGGTATAATAAAGTTGATCACTTGTTTTACTTGCAGAGGGGTATGATTTAATCTTTATGGTTATCTGATACTCCTGCGTATGTATCAAAGTAAATCTTTGATAGATACCCGAGAAAGTAGAAGTTCTAGATCTAATGGATCTCTCAGCATAAATTTGGAAAACATTCCACTTTGTTATTGCTTAAAATTGATTCTTGTTTATTCAATAGAATATCGTAGAAACTTTGAAAGCGTTGTACTCTTTCATTATCAGATTATTGCGTTGCCTAGAATACGAGAAGACTTGTTATTGATTAACGAATTGTTCAGCTAATTTAAAGTTCCCCGAACTTTGTTATCATTACATCAAATTAGAGAGTCTGATACTCTTAATTCTTATACATTCATTGTATATCTTAACTCATGGGCAAATTTGTTGCTCACCCTGCTAAATAAAACTTTTCACTATAGAGAAGTGTGGCGGAGGTGCTATATGAAGAACAAAGGCAAAGACATAGTGATTAATTAGTTATGAATAACATTATTATTATGTTGTATTTTTGAACCCTTTTTGTATAACTAAAGGGTATGTTTGTAATGTTAAGGTTAGCGGACTTGGACTAATGTATTAACAACATATGTTAATGTGATATGTACTATTATTTCTATATGAATGGGTAGTTAGATGTTATTATATTGTGGATCGTGAACACCAAACTCGGGGGTCAGGTAACCCAGATTTGGTGGTGTCATAGGTTGGTAACAAAGCTGTAGTGACCAAGGTGTCACAAGTGGTAGAAGAGCTGTAGGCTATAAACCTTAAGTGGGGTGGGGAAAACCCTAGGATTATAACCATAAGCAAAATCTAGAAAACTCATTTAGAGTACTAAGTGAGGGATTGTCGAAGTGCGTCGATAGTGAGATATGTGGACACATAGTGTGAGAAGTTGGTACTGGAGAAGTATTAATCAAGTCATTTAGACTGATTGTAGAATGTCTGGAGAAGATGAAATGAGTGCGGAGATGCTAGCGGCTGTTGCACCAGTGCCAGTAGCCGAGGTGCCAGTGCAAAGCGAATCAGTTGAAGTGGTGGGAAAAGATAAACCTATGGTAAATCTAGGGAGTAATCATGATGATTATCCCGAGATGTATCGAAGTGGTGATGAGAAGGCGGTGTCCGAAGAAGCTAAGGTGGAAAAAAGGAATGAGATCAAAGTTGGAGAGAAAGCTCAAGAATCTGTAGAAGTCCAAGAACTCCGGAGTAAAGTATTTCTCTGGGAGGAATTGTGGAAGACAGAGCGAGCGTTACGTGAAATGACTGAAGAATAGAATGAGCTCAAGGTGCATGTGGAAAGGATGAAGACTGAAGGTGGTGGATCGTCTGAAGGAACAATCAAGCAGCAAGAAGAGCAAGAATAAGAGAAAGAGGGACAACGACAGCGACAACTCTGAAAAAAAGAAAATTTAAACCCGAAGAAGAACCAAGTCTGCAGCAAGTGTGGAAAGACTCACGTGGGAGAATGTTTGATAAAGAAGAACGTGTGCTTCAATTTTAAGCAAGAAGGACATATTTTCCTATATTGTCCTAAGCCGAATGCAATAAGTGTCCCAGTAAGAAGAAGACTGGTAAAGGGAGTGGACGGTAGATAGCTTAAAGTTTAAAGGATAGTATCTTTTGATAGTGTTTGATATTAACGATTGTAATGTCAAGAACGATGTGTGAACATATGTAAATATATATGTTTGTATTAGTGAAATCTTTATTTTCTATATGAATATAAGATTAAGATTAATTTTTTTTTTATATTTTTTTTTGAGTTCTTACAACTCATACTTATGGTAAGTTCATGACTCATAAATATATGAAATGTTTTGAACCCCTCAGCGAATGAACCCCAAAGGTCTGACTAGGATAAGTTCATACACTCATATAATTGTGGCAAGTTCATGAACTCATAAGTGTGGTAAGTTTGATGAACTGGGAATAGTTATGTGTGAATGGAGAATTAAAACTTTTTGTATAAAGTTGGAGAATTACAACTTTTGTTTAAAGTTATGTTGTTAATCCTGATATTATTTAAAAAGGAATAGTGTTATATGTTAAGAGCTAAATGTACTGTGTGTTATATGAATAAATATGTGACTATATGAAAAATTTTAAATTCTTATTGTGTTATTAATAAGAATCTGTGTAGAAAAGGAGAATTAATGTAAGATTTTTATCATATAATGCCGCCCAGGAAGGGAAGTCTAAAGACAAATATGGAAGAACAATTTGTGAATCTGAAGCAGGAAGATATGACGGTGACAAAATATTTTGTCAAGTTCAACGAGTTAGCAAAATTTGCTCCACATCGAGTGGACACTGAGGAGCTTAAAGCACGATGTTTTAGGAACGGATTGAAATCGTTGGTACTCGAGAAGTTGAATGTGCTGCAAATTAGTTCATTTTCAACGTTATTAGAAAAAGCCATTATCGCTGAAGGAAAAATTGAAGCTGTATTGAAGAATGGTCAAGAACAAAGAAAGGAGGCTGAAGGAAATATTATGATAGGTGGTAGTGGAGGTAGTAATCTTAATAAACGTAAGAGGGATTGTGATATTAATTCAGGAAATAATCCAGTAGAGATTAGGAAGAAAGGCGCATCGTGTGTAGTTTACAGGAAGCGTCATCAAGGAGTTTGTTTGAAGAAAAAAGGAGTTTGTTATAACTGTGGTCAAGAGGGACACATGTCACCCCAGTGTCCCATTCCAAAGAAGACACAAGGTTATTTTACGTGTGGATCGACTGATCATCTGGTTCGGAATTGTCCGAAGAAAAATATAGAGAGGAGAAGTGACAACAAGGGACCCGGTAGCAAAACCCTGGCGATTAAAGAATCAGCTCAGCAGGGAAGACCAACATCATTCACTTTTAGCATGACAGTTACAAATGTAGCAGCTGCCCATGAAGAAGCGACCGGTAATGATTTAGCTTAACACTTAAATTACGCTAGTAATATGAGTTAGATATTTCTGTGAAGTGCTTTCTTTTAATAGATTCAAGTCACAAGTTATAATTTGAAACATAAATTAATATTATGTTGTTAAGAATGAATTGATGATACAACTTTAAAAGATTGTAGAGAATAAGAAAGCGGTGATTCCGAGGACGAAATCCTTTTAAGGAGGGGTGAATGTGATAACCCGGGATTTCGAATAATTAAAATTTTATTAATAATTTTTTTTATTAATATTAATATTGATTATCAATTTTGCGACAAGTATCTGTGATACGAGTCTCGAGAAGGTCAATTTGTGTATTGACTAATAAATTAGAGTAGAGTTGTGCTTAACACCTTTAGAAACCCTAACCCTAATTTCTGGATAAGGATTTGATAGAAAATATAATTAAAATAATTATATTAACGAGTATATATTTGTACTGTATAGAGATATTGATCAATGATTGATCAGATAAGGTTTAAAATTAATAAACCTTAATAAGAGATTAAAAACCCTAATTTCAAGATTAAAAACCCTAACGTACCGTTAGAAACCCTAATCGAAAGCCAGGAAACCCTAATTTCATATTCGAGAATCCTAAACACTAATTAGGAAACCCTAAATCTAATTAGTGAGCTTAATGTGTTTAATAAATGTTAATTTAATTAGGAAACCCTAATTATAATTTTTAATTTTTAATTTTTAATTTTTCTAATTAAAAACCCTAATTAGGAAACCCTAATCCTAATTAGCAAGCCTAAAGTGATTAGTATGTGTTAATATAATTAGGAAACCCTAATTATACTTTAGAAATATTAATTTCTATTTAAAACCATAATTACATTTTTGAAATTCTTAATTTTCTATTTTTAAACCCTAATTAGAAAATTCAAGAATTGGAGTATTTAAAACTAAGGGTTAGGACCTTAGGGTTAAACCCTAAGGGTTTGGACAAAAATCTAGAATGTTATTAAATTATTTTGCTAAAGACCAAAATACCCTTTTTCATTTTTTTTAATGGTAACTTGTAAAAATGACAAGAGCTTTAGTGGGTTATCTAACCATTTGACTTGGTGACATAAAATATCTAGCAAATCAGTCATTGCTGGCCAGCAATCTCAGCAACATCCACTAGATCATAATATATAAGATTGAGAGAGATAACGTGTACCCATTTTATTTATTTTCTCTCCAAGCTCCTACCAACTCCCTCTCACACAAAAACCTCCAAAAATCTAAGGTAGATCAGTCACAATATCAATCCTTAGAACACCCAAAAACAGATTGGAGAGCATAGATCAAGAATTGGAAAATAGAAGGTATAACCCTAAATTAAATTTTTTTGATCTTGTATGCTAAGAGAACTTTTGTGTTTATATGTTTAGATTCATGCTAGAAGATGTTTTTAGTTGATCTTTGTTGATCCATGATGGATCCATAACATCAAATGGCTTAAAAAATGAGTTTTACAAAAACTGTTCTTGAGTCTAAAATTGCTCTAAAAAGCACATGTCAGTGGCCGTAGATCTTTATGTGTTTATGTTTTGAGTTATTTTAAGCTTTATACTTGTAGCCTGTCATGACATCTGTGATATGGAAGTTGAATCCAAGCCATTAGATTTCTAGATTTCAAGTTATAATTTCAAAGGCGGTTGACCGACCACCACGACCGAAAGTGAAATTCAAGCAAACCCATAAACCTGCTTACCGTGAGTCTGACAAGATGTTCAAATGACTAGATCTGTCCGTGTTTACACGTTTTGTTGTTGTTGTTGTTGTATACATGTTGTAGTCTGTAATATGTACTCCAAGTAAATGCCTTTAGATTCCATAAACATCAAAATGGATTGGTTTTAATGGGTGGTCAAAGTAGCCCATCTGAGCACGAATCACTTTTCTAGAAATTCCAGAAAGTGTATGAACATGATCTCTGACCATGTTTGACCGGATCGTATCTGATGCGTTTTGTTATATTTGGATTGTAATTGTGTTATCTAGTTGTTCCTTGACACTAGCCTTACATGTATGAACCAATAACGTACCTAATTGATGGCCAGAACATCAAATTAATCGAGCCCCAAAGTTGTACCCTGAAGCTGCCTGGGTTTCTAGGTTACCCAGAAAGCCCAGGAGTTGTCTGACAACAAGTTTGCGAGATCCAATCTTCTTGATGGTTTGTTGAATGACCTAAATGATGACTGATAATTATAGTGTTACATAAACACTACACGATTGAGGTTTAAGTTGGCCCAAAGAAAGTCATGGATTGAAATCTAAAATTTGATTCAAACAAGGCGAGTTGAACATGAAGATGTCGTGTTCTTGACTCAAGAACACCAACAATGACGCTTTGTGTCGCTAAAGGCTTTTAGGCTTTAAATGACGGTTTTGATTTTTTTAATTTACGAATTTCCTAGTAATTAATTAAAATAGAAAATAAATTATAAAATTATTAAAATTGGTTTTAAAAATTATTTTAAATTATAAAAAATAATTTTTGACCAATTAGAATATTTTCTTTAATATTTATAATTATTTAAATATTAAAGGTATTTAATTTATTTACTTAGTGTATTAAATAAATTAGAGGAAAATGATTTAATATTATGAAAAATCATTTTAAATAAGGATTAAGTATTTAAAAATATTTTGAGTTATAAAATATAATTTTAATACTTTTGGAGAATTTTCATTAATAATTTAATATTAATGATATTAGATTTATTTAATTATTAAATTAAGCAAATAAGATAAAAGGATTTTAATGATTTAAAAATCATTTTAAATAAGAATAAAGTGTTAGAAAATATTTTGAATTATAAAATATAATTTTCAATATTTTTGGAGAATTCTCATTAATAAATTAATATTAATGATATTAGATTTATTTAAGATTTATATTAAATAAATGAATTAAAAATGATTTTATTGATTTAAAAATGATTTAAAAATATTTTAAGTTATAATAAATGACTTTTAATATTTTGGCAATTATTTCATTAATATTTAAATATTAATGGTGATGATTTAAAATGATTTTAATTATTTTAAAAATGATTTAAATTTTAGAATATTAATGATTTAAAAATATATTTTAAGTTAAATAATAACTTTAATATTTTGACAAGTATGCTATTAATATATTTATATTATTAAATATTAATAATGATAAGATTATTCGATAATTAAATTATTTAAAAATGATTCCGATGTTTGAAAATTATTATAAATTATAATAATTGCTTATAAATTATTAAAAGCTTCCGAAAATATTATAAACGATATTTGACTTATCTAAAATAATATTGAAGCTTAGATACCAAGATTAATTGACAATAAATGTGTTAATTATCTGATAGGGTGACCGTAACAATCGAGATTAGGCCAAAGTCCAACCTGCATCAAACTAGTTAGACTTGTTAAGTGTTTATATAGGTTATAAACACTAATGTGGCTATGTGGTAATGTGCTGGGAGAAGTTTGATCGTAAATTACAATGATTGTGTTGTGAATTATTGTGCTAATTGTGAGACCGATATTATTGGTTATAGGTCTCTCAAACGAGATAAGTTTATTGTGTAGTTTGTGTCATCAACGGAAGGCAAGTTTCCTAACTCAACCTTGAGTTATATTCATTCAATTATTATAATGGTTAATTATTGCTAATTATACCATGTCCCGGGAATTTATTGTTGATTATTCGCAGTTAGTGCATGATTAATAATTCAAATTGAATTACTGATTCGGAGAATATACATTAGTAGAATAACTGTTGTTGGATATTCACATTCGTAGAAGATAGAATTGACAGTACAGATAATTCCTGTTTATTGTCAAATTATGTTGAGAAATGTCTTAGCTAATTATTCTAGCTAGACGAACATTTGTTAGAACTTGATAAATTCAAAAAGAGAATTCAATTGATATTGCTAGATCGATTCCAATTATTTCGGCTAGATCGATAAGTAAATAGAAATTGAAATCATTAAATTTTGTTGTTAAATCAAATCTTAATTCTGAGACTGAGAAGAATAACCTTTTATATAAAGGGAACATTTTAGGTCGTATATTCGGCCATTGCACACTGTTAAGTATTATGCATAATATTGGGTATAATAAAGCTGATCAGTTGTTATACTTGCAGAGGGGTATGATTTAATCTTTATTGTTATCTAACACTCCTGCGTATGTATCAAAGTAAATCTTTGATAGATACCCGAGAAAGTAGAAGTTCTAGATCCAATGGATCGCTCAGCATAAATCTGGAAAATATTCCACTATTTTATTGCGTAGAATTGATTCTTGTATATTCAATAGAATATCGTAGAAACTTTGAAAGCGTTGTACTCTTTCATTATCAGATTATTGTGTTGCCTAAAATATGAGAAGACTTGTTATTGATTAACGAATTGTTCAGCTAATTCAAAGTTCCCCGAACTTTGTTATCATTACATCAAATTAGAGAGTCTGATACTCTTGATTCTTATACATTCATTGTATATCTTAACTTGCGGGGCAAATTTGTTGCTCATCCTTGCTAAATAAAACTTTTCAGCTAGGGACGAACAAAGGCAAAGACATAGTGATTAATTAGTGATGAATAACATTATTATTATGTTGTATTTTTGAACCTTTTTTGTATAACTAAAGGGTATGTTTGTAATGTTAAGGTTAGCGGACTGGGACTACAGTATTAACAACATATGTTAATGTGATATGTACTATTATTTCTATATGAATGGGTAGTTAGATGTTATTATATTGTGGATCGTGAACACCAAACTCGAGGGTCAGGTAACCCGGATTTGGGGGTGTCACACATCACCAAAAATTCGTAATGTTCATACTGAGTTCATAATGTTGTCTTCGGTACATCCTCCTTCCTTACTTTCAATTGGTGATACCCACTTCTCAGATCTATTTTTGAAAAGTATTTAGCACCCTTCAATTAATCAAACAACTCATCTATTTTTGGCAACATATATTTATTCTTAATAGTGACTTTGTTTAATTCTCTACAATCAATTCAAAGACACATTGACCCATCCTTTTTCTTCGCAAATAACACCAGCGCTCCCCACGGTGATACACTCGGTTGAATATACTTATTATCTAACAGTTCTTGCAGTTGTACCATAAGTTCCTTCATCTTTACCGGAGCCATTCTGTACGGGGCCTTTGATATTGGAGCAGTTCCTGGCGCTAAGTCGATCACGAACTCAATTTCTCTGTCAGGCATAAGTCCTAGTAAATCTTCCGAAAACACATCTACAAATTCCCTAACCACTGGTATCTCCTCCAGTTTCACACCTTTCTCCTTTTGAGTATCGACTATATAAGCTAAGTATCCTACACAACTCTCAATAACTTCTTGCTTTGTATAATAAATCGCCGACATCACATTTGTCTAGGTGATTTGCTACCATAGAAAACTACCTTTGAGAGTCATAAAGTTTATACATTTCTTCCGCAATCAATTATCGCACCACAATTGAATAACAAATCCATTCCCACAATAACATTGAACTCTCTGAGTTTTATCGGGCTTAAATCTACTGTCATAACATTCACCCTACAGTTCTTGTATATAAGCCTAACATGAATTACCTCTCTATTTGCAATTTCTATTTGTAAAGGGAAATTCAACTCTTCACTAGGTAATTCTAATCTTTTAGCAAATTCATCAGATATAAACGAGCAAGTAGCACCTGAATCAAACAATACATATGCATTTATATCATTGATTGGGATAATACCTGACACGACATCTTTTGATTGCACCACGTCTTACACTGTCATGTTGAAGGTTCAGGCTATAGGCTTATTTGATAAAGTTGGTCCAACAACGGTCAATGTACCTCCGCTGCTACCTCCCTTGCTTCATGTTGTCTCTCCAACTTTCTTCTTAGGGCAATTGCGAGCAAAATGATACTTTGACCCGCAGGTGTAGCAAACATTCTTCTTGGGTTGATTTCAATTTGGGGCAATGTGACCCTCCTGGCCACTGTTGAAGCACACACGCTTCCACCTTAAGCACATACCCGTGTGAAACCTCCCGCATGTAGCACATGCGTCAAACTTCTTCTTCTGCTGGTTTCCCTGCTAATTTCTATGACACCCCCAAATCCAGGTACTTCATTTCCATAAGATTTGGGTGTTCCCTTTCCATTCATTCATATCTACTACCCAAATATAATAAAATTAAATCATAAATCCTCCCTTTAAAAAGGGTTAAATCATTAATCAAAAAGTCTCCCCAAGTTGTCTAACCTTAAATGTAACGCCCTAGAAAATTGAACCATTTGTAAATACGTTTATAATGAATAAAATAATATTATTTATTATTATTATGTGTTAATAAGATGAATATCGTTCTATAACCTAGAAACGTCAGAACATCGTAGTATTTGAACTGCGTGAGGGAATTAAAGTGTTTGAATTTCCAAGACGAAAATAAAAGATTTTCGAGAAATTTTCCGAAAAACACTATTCATCATTTATCGCTCGGGAATTATTTTTGAACTTCCGAGAAATATGTAACGTTATAATATCGAGGTGAGATGTATTATGTAATAATACTCTAAGTATAGAAAATGCAATATTTCGCATGCGAACTTAAATTTAGAGCATTGGGAAATTAATGTCTAAGGAATGAACTTGTGTAATCTTGTAGGATGTGCATTAAGCATTAAGGGAGAAGCCCAAATTATAGTAATGATTAGCCCAAGTGTGGATTAATGTGAAGCCCAAAGCAAATTAAAGTAAGCCCAAAAGATAAGTTAATTAGATTAAGACCTAAGCCAAAATGATGATCCACTAGTTAAATAGGATCCATGGGGCAACACATGGGTGAAGTGGTGGGCAAGAACTTTGTGTGATGGGCAAGAATTAAGGGTGATGGCCAAGTTTACTTAAGGCTTAAGTTAGGAATAATAAAGAGGTTAACTAAGGAGGTCGGATGTCTTATTGACCATAATTTCCTAAGCTTAGCCATCTTATAAATACCCCATTTGAATTCATTTTTGGTTGTTAGTTTTCATCCAACACAATCAACTTATTTGTTAGAGAGAATAAGCACTTTGAAGCTTAACCTTCCATTGTTAGATTTCCAAAGAAAGAGAAGTTAGTATTCAAAGATAATTAATCTTGTCTCTTCTATCTCTTTCATAGTAGGGTGATAAGAGAAGTGTAACATAATGAACTTATATGCTAAGAACATATGAGGAGTGGTTAGGCAATGAACTTGAGCCGAATAAGTTATGAATAAGTAACTTGAACCTAAAAAAGTTATGAATTTATGGAATACACCTATAAACTTGTCATATGGTTAACATAAGAAGTTGGTATGAATAATAAGATGTAAGCATGTTTCTTAAATTACTTAATTAAGAGTAAGTCATAAGGAAATGAAAGTTTTGTATTGTATAATTTGTTAAGTTATGAACTCATAAGAAATAAGCTATAACCTAGTTTCAATGTAAGTTGTTGTATCATGTAAGTTGAGATATCTAGTTAATGAAATGAATGTATTTGGAATGATGAACAAATCACTAGTAATGAAGTTTTTCCGGAATTCACACGATTGGATGATAATCGTCGAATTCGTGAAATTCTCGGAATGGAAGTCGTATTTTGTATTTGAACTCGAAAATGTTGGTTTTCGATAGAGACAAGTCGTATTTGGTATTATAGAGTTGCGGACTCGAAAATGACCGGATTCCGACTTAGAACGAAGAAACAAGCGTTGAACGTTCACGAACGTTTATCGTTTTCATTAAAAATGAACTAATAGGTGAATTTTTAGAAAATGAATTTGAATAGAAAAAATTATTACATGAACACGTAGTGTATATGATTTGTGAACCGTAGGCTCTTGAACGAGCCAATTCAGACTTATAACGAAGAAGTTACGAGTCAGGAATCTCACAAGTTGAAAAATCATCAAAATTTTCTACAGTGCACGAGTCCGTGCGCGATGCGACTCAAGGCTAATTAGCCGTGCGCCACATGCAAAATGAGCCTCAACCCACCGCCTCTTCATGAAGTGGCAATGCGACCGATAATAACAAAGGACTCATGCGTGCATGACCTTAGGAGTCCGGTTTCTAAGCGCATAAAGGGTGATAGTGGCAGCGGCTGCACCAAGAGTAATAGCGGCGTCTAGATCATGAGGTCTAGATCATGAAAATGTTTTACATGTTGAGCATGAATAGTAAATGATTAATAATTAACTAAGGATCTTAATTTAATATTGTTAAGACATAATTGAGCCTTAAGTATGATCACTTAGGGTTAAAGAAAATCGATTACATATGAATGTAAGAATAACATGTGACGAAAGCGAAACCAATAATAAAAAATCTAATACGTAATTAAATTGAGAAGAAGGGTAAGATTCTTTAGGAACCATGTATGATTCTTCATGACCTAATGTGCTATATGATGTATCATTTACTGTAGAGACTTAAAGACTTAAAGGTGCACGTGTTATAAACTATAGCAGATGCTAAAGGCAAGTATTCTAACCCTTGTTCCAGTTCTATATGGACAAGTCTTTGTGATTCATGTATTTTTCGCATGAGTTAATGTCTAATGAAGTCAAAGCCAATTCTTTCGGCTAGACTTATGCTATGTTGGATTTCTTATAATCTATCAAGTATTGACAAGGATTTACCAAACTAATATTGTTGTGGTTTTCAAAAGGAGACTGAGTATGCTAAATTGTTTTGTCGTCAAGCAGCGAGGCACGTGAGGTTGCCACAACTTAAACGTATACACGTTTAATGAATGTAGTGTTGATCAACATAGAGTACTATAGGTTGATCACCTAGACGTGCTCGTAAGTTATGTCGGACTTACGGACTTCGTGCCGGGATGTCCTTTTCAAAGTACTTATGAAATGCTCACGGTCTTGAACCGGAATTGATGTTTTACTGAATATTGTTGTTGTAAAACATTTTGAAAGAAAAGAAGTGCTATTTTGAATTATCGATAGTACTTCGTAACTATTGTTCAGTTATTGAAGATATATGATTCCTATGTCTCAAGCATGCTATTTTACTAGAATTGTTGTACTTGTTTGAGCTAGTTAGGCTCACTCTTGCTTGAACCATATGAATGCGACTAAGACCAAAACGGACCGAAGCGGATCAAGCGAGGATAAAAAGGAAGGCGAAGGTGAACCCATAGATTACTTATGTAATAGTATAGTTTTGTAAGAATAATATTTGATATTATGACAAGGACAAATGTAACGGTTATACAGAACCTGGGAAATGTTAATATTATTTTGAATATATAGAAGACATATTACGTTCTTTTGAGGCATTTCAATTGAATGATTGTGTGAATCAGATGTACTGCAGTATAGCACCATCTGTCGGGTTGGAAGATACCCAAATTTGGGGGCGTCACAGTTGGTATCAAAGCATTAGGTTATAAAACTTAAGGGGATTTAAACCTTAAGTCATAACCTTAAGAAAAAATCGAAAGAATAAAATATGTAAATTAACCTTATAAAAATGCATTATATATGTTATGTGTTTTATTATTCTCTTGACGTGTACTAATCAAACTTTTTGTGTTGTTGTAGATGTCGGGAGAAAATAGAGACGCATATGTAGTGTAGTCGATGAAGAATTCGATGTAAATCGAGATAGAGATCATCTACCAACCCCATAGCGAATCCCGAGATAGTAGTGGTTGAGTCTGGAGACTTAAGAGTTTAGATCTCATGTCGTGTTCGACGACATGTTAGAAGAAGAGGTGGAGGTGGTGTCCTTCAACCCAATAGCGATAGCGGCGAGAGAGATGGCTCAGGGGAGTCAATGATGTCACTTTTTATGTCGATCTTGGATAAAACATCCACTCTTGTCGGGAGGTTAAGGAACTTAAAGTAGAGCTCCGGTGATTATAGAAGATAAAGGCGGACGTGGAGTCCATGTGGGAACAGGAGCATGATGAAAGGGTTTTGGCTAAGGACAAGGTCCATGAGTTAAAACAGGAGGTCTTTGAGCTCAGGGGGGAGCTAAAGACCAAGAAGCAGAAGATAGGGAGAATGTCCTATATCCATAGGAGTTCTCATGCGGACTTCCAGTTGCAGGTAGTTGGTTATCCCATAGAGGCAGGCGGACACACGACATCTTATCGGTAGTGATATTATTGTCGGTCTTGCCAAGGCGGATTTTGAGAATGCCTTAAGGCAGATGTGATCTAGTAGTGGCTAGAGTAGGTTAGATATGTAAATATTTTGTATCTAGTAGTGACGTAAAACTCTCTTTTGTATAACAAAGGGTAGTCTTTTGTAAATCCCAATTTTTGGAAAGTAATTGCGGAAAGTAATGTAATTAGCTTAGGTTGTGTAATGTAACCGATGTAGTGTTATACTAAGATAAATTAATATAAGTTTTTTTTCGAAACATGTTGAGTAATGAATGTTTGAGTTATTGTTTAAAATTGAATAATAATTAACTAACAGGAATTGAATAATATCGAAATGTGTTATTTATTGTACCAGCAAAATGCCGCCAAGAAGACTACCACGTAATCAGGGTGCGAACGTAAATCAACCAGAGGAAGGTCTGGTTAACCCCATGCAGGAGTTTGTGAACCTTTTAACAATCGCGTTTAATAGAACTGGGGCTAAAATCCCCGTAAATCCTGGTATAGCACGAGCTACTACTTTTAAGGTTTTTTAAAGCGTGGGTCTACCGGAGTTCAAAGGAACTACGGACCATATCAAAGCCCAAATGTGGGTGAAGGAAATTGAGAAGGTATTTGTAATAGCAAATGTCGATGAACCCAAAGGTTGCCTTTGAAACCTACGTGATGAAGGAGAGGCCAACTTTTGGTGGGAGGCCAATCAAGCTAGGGTTTGGATAGAGTTTCTAACGTGGGTGAGGTTCAAAGAAATATTTTTTGAGAACTACTTTCCCACGAGCATGCGAGGAAGGATGGAGATCACGGTTTTGGAATTGAAACAAGGGGACACAGATTTGTTCCCAATCTGCCATGAAGTTTAATGAAGCAGGCAGAGTTAAGCTCCACACAAAGTGGACAGGGTTAGGAAGGCGCGATGGTTCGAAGCGGGGCTTGAAACCACAGCTCTATAATCAGCATGTCGTGTGTTCAAAAGTACTTCCTTTGGAACCATTTTAGAAGAAAACAATAATTGCCGAAGGTGGTAGCGAGGCGTTGAGCGAGTACCACAAAGACAAGAAGAATAAGGGGAAAATAGACGGGGGAGTGAAGATCGAGGGAGCCAATGGAAGTGGTGAAGGGTACAAACAGAAGGTGGTTAGCTCTAGGAATACCAGAGTGAAACAAGGAGACCCGAAGAGGAGGATTGAGGCCTGCAAGACCTGTGGGAAGACTCATTTAGGAGTCTGTCTCAAGGGTAAGGCCGTATGTTATAATTGGGGATAGGAGAGGCCTATTGCGCCTAACTGTCCAAGTCTGAAGAAGAACCATGGATACTTTGTGTGTGGGTCAACTAACCACATGGCAAAGAACTGCCCAAAGAAGGGGACGGATGGGAATAAGGGCGCAAATAGTGGTAAGTTAACTATTGGGGGTCCAGTGCAGCCAGGTAGACCGATGGCCCATACATTTAACATGACTGTCCAAGATGCGATGGCCTCAGGGGACGTAGTCGCAGGTATTATTCTGATCAATGATTTAAACGCATACGTGGTGTTTGACTCGGGTGTTTCTTGTTCGTTTATCGCATGTGATTTTGATAGACGATTAGGATTACTTCCTGAAAAGTTGCATATACCTTTAAATATTAAGGTAGCAAACAAAGAGATAATTTCGGTTGAAGATATTCATAGGAGTTATTGCGTAGATATACGGGGTTGTAAATTATCGGTAGACCTGATACCGATAAAGTTAGGAGAATTCGATGTAATTCTTGGAATGGATTGGTTGGTGAACTATGGAGCAATAATAGATTGTCAAAAGAAATGCGTAAATATTAGAACGTTAAAACAACCTCAAATAGTATTTTACGGTAATTAATCATCGGGACGTTCGTGTTGTCTTACTATGACCCAAACTATAATATTATTGAGGAAGGGGTGTGTAGGCTATTTGTGTCATGTGGTTGATACCCAAATAGTGGGAGCGACCATGGAACAAATACCTATAGTGAGTGAATTCGTAGATGTATTTTCGTGTGAATTATCGAGTCTTCCACCGAATAGGGAGACCAAAGTTAAGTAATAGACATTGTGCGGGAGGCGGCACTAGTTTCGAGGCACCGTATCGTATATGGCGCCAGATGGAGATGAAGGAGTTGATGGTGCGATTGCAAGAATTATTGGACGGAAAGTACTGACAAGTATTGAGCCGAGTGTGTTTCATAGTGGGGAGAACACCGATATTGTTTGTCGAGAAAGAAGGACGGATCGTTAAGACTTTGTATCGACTATCGAGAGTTGAACAAGTTAACGATAAAGAATAAATACCCATTGCCGGGATCGATGATCTTTTGATCGATTAAAAGGGAAAAATATTTTTCTAAAATAGATTTAAGAGGAGGGTATCATCGGTTTGAAGGTTAGGAATGAAGATGTACCAAAGCGACATTCGGGACTCGTTATGGTCATTACGAGTTTTGGTGATGTCATTTGGGTTGACTAATGCACCAATTGCATTTATGGATATGATGAGCAGTGTTCAAACAATATTTGGACAAGTTTGTGCGTGGTGTTTATCGATGATATTCTAGTCTATTCTAAGACGACGGCGAAGATCATCTTGAACACCTAAGATTAGTTTTGGAGACATTAAGGAAGGAGAAGTTATATCTAAGTTCACTAAGTGTGAATTTTGGTAGAGAAGGTACAATTTTTTTAGGTCATGTCATTGACCATGAGGGGATTCGATAGATCCGGTGAAGGTGGAAGCCGTAATGAATTGGGAACAACCAAAAAATCTCGATAAGAGGTGCGGAGTTTCCTAGGGTTAGCGGGTTTTATCGAAGATTCATTGAGATTTTTCAAGATAGCTACTCCGTTGACTAATTTGACAAGGAAGGCGGTGAAATGCGTATGGACGGAGAAATGACGAGGACAATTTTCAAGCGAAGAAGAGGTTAAGTGAAGCGCTGTTTTTGTCATTACCCGATGACACAAGAAATTTTGTAGTTTATAGCGATGCTTCGCATAGAGGACTTGGTTGCGTGCTCATGCAATATGGCAAGGTCATTGTGTATGCATCTAGGCAGTTGAAGGATTATGAGAAAGTTTACCCTACTCATGATCTGGAATGCCATTCCATAGTGTTTGCCTTAAAGATATGGAACATTATCTTTATGGGGAAAAATGTGAGATATACACGGACCACAAGAGTCTAAAATATCTTCACACGAAGAAGAGTTGAATATGAAGCGGAGGAGATGGTGGAGTTGATAAAGGATTACGATTGTGAAATCTTGTATCACCTGGAAAAGCCATGTAGTGGTGATGCCTTAAGTAGAAAGGGTTGGGAGAAGTTGTCTATGTTAACGGCTCAAAGCCCAGTTAATAACGAGAGATGGCTAGGATGGAGTTAGAGGTGAAGTTGCTTGAGTGAGGCGGATCGAGACTATTTGCGACGGAGATATAATCTACCATCGTAGAGAGAGTCGAGAGGAGTGCGACTCAAAAGCGATGAGTGTGACCAGATGAAAAAGCGGTTGACCAATGAAAAAGATATTAAGTTTAGTCTTGATAATGAGGGATTATTAAGATTTGAAGGAAGAATTTGGGTTCCAATGAGGCGAAATTAAAGGAGCAAGTGTTACAAGAGGCTCACGGTTCAAAGGTACTCGATTCATCTGGTAGCACTAAGATGTATCAAGACCTTGACGAGTTTTGGTGGCCGAACATGAAGAGAGAAATAGCCAGAGTATGTGGTAGGTGCTTGACTTGTCAAAAAGTTAAGGTTGAACATCAACGACCAAGTGGCTTATTACGGTCATTGGAGATTCAGTGGAAGTGGGAGCATATCACGATGGACTTTGTGGTGGGACTTCCACTACTCGGAAGGGTATGATGCGATTTGGGTAATAGTGGACCAGTTGATGAAAGTCGGCTCACTTCTTGCCAATTCGGGTTAAGTATAACTTAGATCAATTAGCTAAACTTTATATTAAGGAAATTATTTCCAGACATGGAGTACCAGTTTCGATTGTGTCAGATCGTGACCCACGATTCACGTCGAACTTTTGGAGAAGTCTGCAAAGCGATTGGGGGCGCGATTGAAGTTGAAATCGACATATCATCCACAAACCGATGGACAGAGTGAGAGGATAATTCAGACGTTAGAAGATATGTTAAGATCTTGCGTCATGGATTTCAAGGGTAGTTGGGATGATCATCTACCATTAGTAGAGTTTGCGTATAACAATAGTTATCATGCAAGCATAGGTATGCCACCCTACGAAGCTTTATATGGAAGAAAGTGTTGAACACCATTGTATTGGGATGAAGTGGGAGAACGCAGAATGCTAGGACTAGAATTGGTGCAGCAAACAGCAGATATAGTGAAGCTAATACGAATGCGATTGGTGGCAGCTCAAGACAGATCACAAAGAAAGTTTACAGATTTGCATCAAGTGAATAGGGAGTTCAAAGTAGGCTCGTATGTATTCCTAAAAGTATCTCCCTGGAAAGGAAAGATACGATTTGGAAAGAAGGAAAAATTAAGTCCCAGGTTTATAGGACCTTTTGAGATATTAGAAAAAGTGGGAGGGGTAGCCTACGTGGTAGCATTGCCTCCAGACTTAGAACGAATACATAACGTGTTTCACGTATCCGTATTACGACCCTATAAGCCTGGTTACAAACACGTAATAGAGTATGAGATGATTCATATTGAGAAGGACTTAACCTATGAGGAGGTTCCAATTCAAATCATCGATCAAAAAGAGCAAGTTCTACGAAACAAAGTTATCTGAAATGCACGTAAAGGTGTTATGGAAGAACCACAATGTCGAAGAAACAACGTGGGAATTGGAAGAAAAGATGAAAAAGAATTACCCTCAATTGTTTGTGTAATTTTTTTTAGCGAGATTCTAGGGACAAAATCCTTATAAGGGGGAGATAGTGTAACACCTCGAAAAATCGAACCATTTGTAAATACGTGTATGATGAATAAAATAATAATATTTATTATTATTATGTGTTAATAAGATGAATGTCATTCTATAACCTAGAAACGTTGGAACATCGTAGTATTTGAACTGCGTGAGGGAATTAAAGTGTTTGAATTTCCAAGACAAAAATAAAAGCTTTCGAGAAATTTTACGAAAAACACTATTCATCGTTTATAAACTTCAAATTATTTTGAACTTCAGAAATACGTAATGTTATAATATCGAGGTGAGATGGATTATGTAATAATAATCTAAGTATGGAAAATGCAATATTTAGCATATCATGCGGACTTAAATTGAGAAGTTTAGGAAATTAATGTCTAAGGAATGAACTTGTGTAATCTTGTAGGATGTGTGCAAGTTCATTAAGCATTAAGGACAAGCCCAAATTGTAGTAATGTTTAGCCCAAGTGTGGATTAATGTGAAGCCCAAAAGTAAATTAAAGCAAGCCCAAAAGATAAGTTAATTAGATTAAGAACTAAGCCCAAATGATGATCCATTAGTTAAATAGGATCCATGGGGGCAACCCATGGGGTGAAGTGATGGGCAAGAACTTTGTGTGATGGGCAATGAATGATAGAGTGTTGTGATGGCCAAGTTTACTTAGGACTTAAGTTAGTGGTTAATAATAAGGAGGAGGTAACTAAGGAGGTGGGATGTCTTATTGACCATAATGCCTAAAGCTTAGCCATCCTATAAATACCCCAGTAAATTCATTTTTTGTTTGTTAGTTTTCATCCAATACAAATCAACTTATTTGTTAGAGAGAATAAGCACTTTGAAGCTTAACCTTCCATTTTTAGATTTCCAAGAAAGAAAGTTAGTCTTCAAAGGTAATTGATCTTGTCTCTTCTCTCTCTATCATAGTAGGGTGATAAGAGAAGTGTAACCTAATGAACTTATATGCTAAGAACATATGAGAATTGGTTAAGAAATGAACTTGGTAGAATAAGTTATGAATAATAAGTAACTTGAACCTAAATAAGTTATGAATTTATGGAATATACATATGAACTTGTCATATGGTTAACTTAAGAAGTTGGTATGAATAATAAGATGTAAGCATGTTGACTTAAATGGACTTAATTAAGAAAGAGTAAGTCGTAAGGAAATGAAAGTTTTGTATTGTATAATTTGTTAAGTTATGAACTTATAAGAAATAAGCTATAACCTAATTTGAATGTAAGTTGTTGTATCATATAAGTTGAGATATCTAGTTAATGAAATGAATGTATTTGGAATGATGAACAAATCACTAGTAATGAAGTTTCTTAGAATTCACACGATTGGACGATAATCGTCGAATTAAGTGAAATTCTCGGAATGGAAGTCGTATTTTGTGTTTGAACTTCGAAAACATTGGTTTTGATGGAGACAAGTCGTATTTGGCATTATAGAGTTGCGGACTCGAAAATGGCCAGATTCCGACTTAGAAACGAAGAAAGCGAGCGTTGAGCGTTCACGAGCGTTTATCGTTTTCGTTAAAATGAACTAATAGGTGAATTTTTAGCAAATGAAGTCGAATAGATAAAATTCTTGCATGAACACGTAGAGTATGTGAATTTGTGAACCGTAGGCTCTTGAGCGAGCCAATTCGGACTTATAACGAAGAAGTTACGAGTCAGAGAATCTCACAAGTTGAAAAATCTTGTCAAAATTTTTTGTGTGCTGAGTCGCATGCGCCAAATGACTCAAATAACATATGCTTAAGCGTAGTGCCAGCCATTTGCAAAATGAGCCTCATAACCCTACTAAAGTGGCGTCATGATGCGACCGATATGAAAGGAGACTCATGCGTCATGCGATCTGCAGTCGGGTTTCTAAACAATAATATGTGGCCTGTGCATGTTGGACTAGCAACAAAAAAGTAATAGTCGTGTATGATGCCAGATATTATAAACTAGATCATGAAAAAATGTTTACATGTTGAGCATGAATAGTAAATGATTAACAATTAACTAAGGATCTTAATGTAATATTGTTAAGACATAATTGAGCCTTAAGTATGATCACTTAGGGTTAAAGAAAATCGATTACATATGAATGTAAGAATAACATATGAAAAGCCAAAACCAATAATAATAAATCTAATACGTAATTAGATTGAGAAGAAGGGTAAGATTCTTTAGGAACCATGTATGATTATTCATGACCTAATGTGCTATGTGATGTATCATTTCTTGTAGAGACTTAAAGACTTAAAGTGCACGTGTTATATAAGCTGTAGCGAGACACTAAAGGCAAGTACTCTAACCCTTGTTCAGATTCGATCTGGACAAGTCTTTGTGATTCATGTATTCTTAGCATGAGTTAATGTCTAATGAAGTCAAAGCCAATTCTTTTCGGCTAGACTTATGCTATGTTGGATTTCTTATAATCTATCAAGTATTGATGAGGATTTACCAAACTAATATTGTTGTGGTTTTCAAAAGGAGACTGAGTATGCTAAATTGTTTTGTCGTCAAACGAGCGAGAGCGTGAGAGTTGCCACAACTTAAACGTATACACGTTTAATGAATGTAGTGTTGATCAACATAGAGTACTATAGGTTGATCACCTAGACGTGCTCGTAAGTTATGCCAGACTTACGGACTTCGTGTCGGGATGTCCTTTTCAAAGTGCTTATGAAATGCTCACGGTATTGAACCGGAATTGATGTTTTACTGAATATTGTTGTTGTAAAACGTTTTAAAAGACAAGAAGTGCTATTCTGAATTATCGATAGTACTTCGTAACTATTGTCCAGTTTTTGAAGATATATAATTTCTATGTCTCAAGCATGCTATTTTACTAGAATTGTTGTACTTGCTGAGCTAGTTAGGCTCACTCTTGCTTTAACCATATGAATGTAGCTAAGACCGAAACGGAATCGAGCGAATCGGATGATAAAGGGACCGGCGAAGGATAAAGGGAAAAAATTGGAAGAATAATATTTGAATTATGAACAAATGTAGATTATACTTATGTAATAGTATAGTTTTGTAAGAATAATATTTGATATTATGACAAGGAAGAAATGTATGTTTATAAAGAACACAGGAAATGTTAATATTATTTAAATATATATGTTCAGACATTCGTTCTTTTGAGGCATTTCAATTGAATGATTGTGTATCAACTAAGGGATTAGTTGAATCGTGAAGACTTAACAACACTACGAGTGATCAATAATAGTTTAAGGTAAAATGTTAAGAATAATAGGTATGCGTGAAATAATCAAAGTATAAGCATTGAATGAAACAATCAACCTTGCTTGAACAATATTAAGTTAAGGATGTGATCTTATTAAATGAGATATAGAATTATTGAACATGTATTAACTAATAGCAAGTGAAAAGTAAAACTTGCTCAACATGATAATAACTTGTGCAAAGTAATTGAAATAAGAAAATTCGATATTAGAATTGGTATTCAAGAAATTGCATTCACAATACAAGAATGAAATTAAAGAAAACTTGTCTAACAATAAAACAAGTTTGAATAAATCAATAACTATTGGAATTCAAAACTTGTCCGAATAGAGTTAAAGTTATAGCTTGCTCAAATAAAATTTAGAACAAAGCTTGCTCTCAATAAAAGTTTAGAGTAAGGAACTTTTGCCTCAGTCGTAAGCTATAAATTTACAACTCACGTTCACCTACACATAGTATTAGAATCATAATATCTATTAGATATACTAACATCCACTTTCCAAAATAATACTCACTTTTAACTAAACTTGTTATTTTAGTACAAGTCTTTACGTTACCACTATACATTTTAGAATTCATAAGTGTTAATTGCACAACAATTATCTAGCATTCATTGTGTACACTAAGTCATAACATAACACGTTTGTAACTTTACTAATCCTTTTTACAACTTTGAAATTACTAACCACATAACACGATTTTGTTTTAACCTTTTCATTACATGTTTGACACATTAACACATCATTAGATTAAATTACTGATAAGCGTCTAAAAGTGTGTGATAAATGAACCGCTTGCCTCATTTCGGGATATAAGTAATGATTCATGCTATTACACAGACTTCAAGAATGGCAATTGCTTATTCTAGACCTATTCTACGCCATTTTTGGCATTGACACCAGTAGCAATTCTACTGATGCCTACGCAAAAACTCTACATTAACGAATAAAGTTTTTAAGCCCAACTAACACGAATTTCACCCACAAAATAGTAAATTTAACATATGTAATTGAGTGCAGAACTAACACAAACATGATTCCTCACATATTCAACCACTTGGAACAATTAAACAACAACTTTAACCCTTTTAAATCCTTAAATTTTATGTTTTCATACAAAAACTCCATTTTTGACATCCTTCATAGAAATTCACGTTGTGATCATAATTCTACACCAAATTACTTTATTCAAACTATGTTCTCTTCGTTTATTACCGAATTAACATATTCAAGACTCAATTTACATAATATTATACGAATTAACCACCAACTTTGGTACTTTCATAAGCCATATGAAAAATATACACTGTAATTACTTTTCTTTCTTTTAAACGTAATTAGCATACTAATTCATGTCTAACTACAAACTCTAACATCACAAACACGTATAATCACAAATTTTCAGCTGTATATCAAAAATTCAAAAATAGATGAATTCACAGAACTTGAAGGTTTATGCCGTAAAACTCATATATATATATATATATATATATATATAACATTAAGGTTATGAATAATATCTTTTTATTGCTTTGAATAATCCTTGCTAACACCTGGAATTGCTTTAGAAAACTCAGGAATCTTCTCTCAAACTCCCTCAATTCCTCCGAAAAACTCTCTTCTCTTTTTAGTCTTAAGCAAGCGAATACTTTTCACGTAAAAGTAAAATACACCCGCGATAAAAATCAAACGTATGAAACTCTACTTAGTATACTTATTATTATAATAATTACATATCGGTTATAAATATATTTTATATTTATTATTTTATTTATTATAATTAAAATTAAAAATTTAAAAGCCCTCGAGGCTTTGTTTGGATAAAATCTCTTTAAAATAAAAGACTTAATATCTTTAAGTCTTGTTTGGTTAAACCATTTAAAACTACTTTAATTTTATTTTAATAAACCATTTACACTATAGTTTATAATCTCATATTTATAACTCCATATCCAACATTAGTTAAATAACCAATTACAATATACTAAACAAATTTTCCACTTATCACAAATTATAATCTCATTATAATTTTATTTAATAACTTCACATACCATTTTAATTATTAAATTAAAATAATAATATAACATCTCATGTTATCATACAATTCACTAACTATTTCAATTAAATTAAATTTGAATATCATCTAATAAATCTAATTCACAATTATTTACTAACAACAACCACATCAATAAAATATTCAATAAAATATTTATTTAATATAATAAATATTTTAAATTACAAATAATAAAATCTTGGATTGTTACATCCTTCCTCCTTACAAGGATTCTCATCCCTATAATCACAACTCAAACAATAAAATCGTCACATTCTTCCTCCTTATTAATGGTCCATCCTCGAGAATCAAGACACAGATTAAACAAATAACTTGTGGTAGTTCTTCATCATTTCAAATTCGAGTTCCCGTAGTCTCTTCGATATTGTGGTTTCTCTATCACCTTCACAGAAGGTATCACTTTATTCCTGAGCACTTGTTCTTTCCTATCGAGTATCTGGATAGGAACCTCTTCATAAGACAAATCTTTACTGAACATCAACGGTTCATATTCAATTACATGTTTGTAATCGGGTTTACTACGGTGGCAACAACTATACACGTGAAAATGTTGTGCACATGTTCTAATTCTAGAGGTAAAGCTACCTCGTAAGCCACTTCTCCCACTCTTCGTAGTATTTCGAAAGGTCCAATAAACCTTTGGCTGAGCTTTCCTTTCTTGTCAAAACGAATTTTCCCCTTCCAAGGAGAAACTTCAGGAAAACGAAATTTCCTACGTCAAATTTACGATACTTCTTCTGTCTATCTTGAGCAGCTACCACTCTTGCTTTGATTAGTTTGATAACTTCAAATGGTCTATTGTACCGGGCCATTCCTAACGATTGACGTTCACCAACTTTATCCCAACATAGTGGAGTTCTCGCATTTCCACCGTATAATGCCTCGTGTGGCGGCATACCAATGCTTGTGTGGTAATTGTTATTATATAGTTAACCCATGTTGCTCCAAAGGGTCATATGGCCAAAATTTCAAATGTGAGGTTGCGAGTTCAAAAGCGTGGAAAGGCAATTTTCCCAACAGAAATGATCGTCCAGTTTCTTTTTGAAATCGATGATGCTTGCTTTAAAGCATATCTTCTATCGTCTGGATTGTTCATTCGCTTTACCCATCAGTTTGCGGATGATATGTTGTACTCATCTTTAGTTGCGTTTCCATACATTCTTGCAGTCTCTTCTAGAAATTTGATGTGAATCTCGGATCTCTATCTGATACTAATTACACTGGAACTCCATATCTCAACACAATCTCCTTGACGTACATTTTTGCCAGCTGATCGAGATTAAATCTAATCTTTATTGGCAAAAAGTGTGATGTTTTTGTTAATCTATCCACTATCACCCATATCGCATCGTATCCTCTCTGAGTTGTTGGAAGACCTACCACAAAATCCATTATGATATGCTCCCACTTCCATTCCGATATTTCCAACAGCTGAAGTAATCCGCTTGGTCTTTGATGCTCGACCTTCACTCTCTGACATGGTAAGCACTTTGCAACGCATTCTGAAACGTCTCTTTTCATATTCGACCACCAAAAATGTCACCGCAAATCTTGATACATTTTCGTACTTCCCGGATGAATCGAATATCTTGAATTATGAGCATCTGTCAAGATTTCTTCCTTAATATCCTGTACTGCTGGAACCCAAATTCGTCCCTCAAATCTTAGTATCCCTTCAGTATCAACCTTATACTTCACCTCTTTACCCTTGACTACACTTTCTTTTTTTTTTCATTCTTCATCATGTAGTTAAGCATTCCTCACCTTGTCCACCAAAGTTGGACTAGCTTCCATATAGTACAATCTTTCCTCGGATTCTTTTGGAAATTTGATGTCCAACTCTAACCTTGCCATTCTCGAAATGAGCTCCTCCCGGTTGGTTAACAACATCAACTTCTCACGACCCTTCCTACTCAAGGCATCTGCAAACCATGTTTGCTTTGCGGGATGATAAAAGATCTCGCAATCATAATCTTTATTAATTCCATCCATCTTCTTTGACGACGTTTCAGGTCCTTACGTGGTGAAAAATATACTTGGACTCTTATGGTGCAGGTAGATCTCACACTTCTCTCCATAGAGATAATGTTTCCATATCTTCGCAGCAAACACCACCGCACCAACTCTAAATCATGAGCTCGAATACCCTTTCTCGTAGTCCTTCAATCGCCTTTGGATTAATGTCTGTAATAACTCTACCATTCGCATATATGGACACAACCTAATCCTTTATGTGAGGCATCACTATACACCACAAAGTTTCTGTATTATTGGGTAATGACAATCTGGGTGCCACATCGAGCCGCTTTCTTTAATTCCGTAAAACTCTCTTCGTATTTCTTTTCATTCCAAACAAATTTTATAGCTTTTCTCGTCAAATTAAATCCAATGGGGTGGCAATCTTGGAAAAATTATGAATAAACCGTTCAGAATAACTCCGCTAATCCCAAGAAACTTCTTACTCGATGGAGTTCTTGGTTGTTCCCAATTTATCACAAATGACTTTTGATGGATCCACTGTGAATCCCATCTTTGTCGATTATGTGACAACAACGAGAATTTAGAAAATTTTAAAATCATAATCGATTAATTTAAGGTTCAATATTAGAACCTGTATCAAAAATAAATGTATGGAATTGACGATTCAGAAATGAAATTTTATGGATTTCAAAATTTTTGGACAAGACTTGAATAATTTGGTGGACTGTAAGTGATAGTCCGGTAATAAGGTATAAGATTTTGGTGGATTTAAAATTCTTGTGAAGAATTATCGAGTTAAGTATCTAAGTGTATATGAGCTTGGTATATGTGAACTTATATGTGTACAATGCTAGTTTATATGAATAATTTCTGAATAAGGATCAAATCTTGATCATATAAGTTACATGGGTTACAAAACCCCAAAATTTTAATGAGAATGTTAAGGTTAAGTTATGAAACCCTAATCAATGAATTTTATGTGTTCGGTTTGTGCTAAGGATCAATGATTGATCGGATGAGTTGTAAATTTAGCAAACCCTAAAGTTATGTGAAAATGTCAAGGATTACGCTTGTAAACTTTAATGAATTGTTAAAAACCCTAACGATCGATCGAAAACCCTAATCTAAGTTCCGAAATTAAAACCCTAATTCTTGGATATTCAAAACCCTAATTTGGGAATTTAAAATTTAAGTTTATTTGGCTAAGTGTAAAATGTTATGAGATAAAATGGAAATGTCCAAAATACCCTTTAAGTTATAGAGGAAAAGACAAAATACCCTTAGTGGGTGCGAAATAACCAAAATGCCCTTTAACTTAAAACTTAAGTAAAAGATTTTGTGAAATCTTGTGACTCATCAATCTTGGATATCAACATGTGCCTTATATCTTGACAAATCGATATCTAGTGCCACCTAGCAAGAGTAAATACATTGAATCAAAATCTAAGTTTATAAGTTGGTGAAAATCTTACTTTACTTCTAAAACTTGCAAGTCCTTCTCTCTCTTAAATTTGAAATCACGGTGTGAGAGGGCGAAAAGTTGAGCTATAGGTCAGATTCATACCAAGCCAAGCGAAATTCAAGGAAATCAAAAATCAAATTTAGAAAGGTATAAAACCCTAATTTTTGTAAATCTATGTATTTGATGTTAGATGTTGTTAGTTTTTTTTTAAAGTTGTGTTAAGGGATGTTATTTAGTGATCCAAGATGTAACATCTAGAATCCGTAACATCTAGATGCTAGAAATCAAGTTTTTTAAAAGCGTCAAGAACCCTAATTATGTTGTCGTGAAGCAATGTCGGGACTCTTAGATTCTTGTGTGTTAAAGATTTATGGTGTTTGAAGTTATAGATTTGTAGTATGCCATGTCATTCGTGATCTCGAAATCGGAAATGGGCGGATCATTTGTAGAATTCAAGATATAAGCGATTATAAAGGTCGCTGACCGACCATGACCAACTAAACTCGGGCATGCCCAGTTTTCCGGTAAAGTCCGACAATCATATTCTATGCTTAATCTTGTTGTGTTTAAGTATTTTGGCAAAGTTGTTGTTGTTAGGTTGTAGATCGGTATGTGAACTACACATATAAGTCATTATAACACCTAGAACTATTACATGATCAAAGATAATTGAGGTTGAACCAAATACGACCAACCGCTGCTTGGAACTGAAATCTGGAAAATCGCTAATAAATGTTCGACTCGACACCATTTTGACCAACCTTAATCTCTCAACTATTATGTTGTTTGACTAGTTTGGTAATATTTATATGTTCTTTGATATGTGAACAAATGGTGTTTGAAGCATTATAACGTCAAAACAAATGACCAAAATCCTAAGATTTGTGAGCCACAAAGTGGTCACTGAAAGCTGAATGGGTTTCGAAAACCCGAAATCCCAAAGAAGCCTCTGGCAAAGAACTTTGCAATGGAATCTTGCAGCGATGATGCCTAATGACTTAGATGATGATATATACTTGTAGTATTACATAAATACTATAAAATCAATGTCTTATAAACCCGTAATCAACTAGAACATGGAATTTAAATCGATTGAACATCCTACCTTAGCCTTTGACATGTGTTTACGGGTTTTGGCCAAGGAACACCTATAGCGACGGTTTTGTATTTATAGGAATACCATTAGCTGACGATTTATTTAAGAAATTAATTATTTTAATTAATAAATAGATAAAAATTGTTTTAATTATTAAAAATACATAATAAATTATGAAAAAATATTTTAAAGTCCTGAAAAATAGTTTTAAATTATTTAGAGTATATTTCATAAATATTTAATATTTTTGGAATATAAATTGTATTTAATTTATTTAATTATAATATTAAAGAAATTACTTTAAAATGATTTTAATACTTTAAAAATCATGAAAAATTATATTATGGTATAGAAAATATTTTAAGTTATTTTAATGACTTTTGATATTTTGTGATGAAATTCATTAATTAATTAATATTAACAGTAATTAGTTTATTTAATAAATATATTAAAAAATTATGGAAAATAGAAATAATGCTTTAAAAATCATATAAAAATGATTTAATTGTTATAAAAATATTTTAAGTTATAAAATATAACTTTTGATATTTTGTCATGAAAATATTGATATTTTAATATTAAAAGCTATTATCGGATAATGGATTTAAGTGTTTAAAAATCATATAAAGGTGATTTTAAAGTATTAAAATACCTAATGATATTATAAATATATTATAATATTATGACATGTATTTTATTAATATTTGATAATAAATAAATAATAATGATGAAAGGAATTATGTGTTATTTAATTTATATAAATCGATATTAATGATTGAAAAAATTAAGATAAATAGTAATAATTATTTAAAATTATTAATGAGCTTATGAAAATTATTTTGACTAATATTAAAATTATACGAGATAATTGTTAAGTGTTAAGCGAGTTTAATTGAAATTAAACTCGAAATTTTGTCGAATTAGAAGCATGAGATATAAATATTTGTAGGGTTCAAGGTTCAACTTGTTATAATAGTTTTGACTTGATCGAGTCTGCTATGTGTGTTATAAATTGATAGGGTTATATGTTATGTATTTAGGTTATTATTATATCTATATATATAATAGTATTATATTGTGATGATATTATTTTAATATTGAGATCTATATTACTAATATTAGGTCTTGGATAAAGCGTTATAAATTGTGTAGCGATGAATCAGCGGTTTAGGCAAGTTTTACTTAACTTTCTATAGTGTTGTTTCATTTAGATATGCTTATGGATAATCATTATTGATTGCCATTGTAGAATTGTACTATATACATATTGCATATATAAATCGGTATGAAAGGTTGATCACCTTGATTACCCTTTGGTCCATATATATTTATTCATGTTATATACTTGTTCAAATCAAAAGTTTTTTCGTCTAGTTCGCAAGTATATTGTTGAATTATAATTAACTTATTATTCAAATCCTTTTAATCATGATATATCGTTAAATTATTGAACTTAAACTTGATGGGCAATCTTATGCTCACCCTTAATATATCATGATAAAATATTGCGATTAAAAGGCGAATCACGCTTAGGATCTGAGGAAAGGTTAAAGAGCGGTTCGGTATTAAAGTTAATGTCTTTGCGATTAGATTTATAATAGTATTGTATGATAATAATGTTATGTGTTAGACAAGTTATGAATTGTGTATAAGTTAAGGTTATTCGATCTTGGGGAAAAGTGTGTAAGTTTAATGTATAAATAATTTATGTTAAATATCTTCATGAAATAGTAATAGTTGGATAGAATGATCGAGCCGGATCTGCGGTGATTCGGGACCCTAGGATTAGGGCTCTCCTGTTGGTTATAGTAGTAGGTGTGGGTTATGAACCTTAGGTAGGAATACTTGAGACTAATAGCAAGTAGTGATTAGGATCGATCTAACTCACATAGAGTTAGTTAGTAAAGCAAGATTCAAAGACAAATCTCGGCGAGTTATAAAGATCGAGTTCCACAACTCGATAATAAAGTTGAGCAGTAGTGGTGAATAGATGGAGTCTAAAAGACTAAAAAGCACATGATAGAAGATCGAAAAACAAAGCGATCCTAGCATAGAAATGAATAAGTAATATATACGATGAGATCACCCGTGATCGATATAAGGTTATAGTGTGGAGAAGGATCAAGCGAATGATTGAGCAATATCTGTGACAAGATTATAGGGTGAAAGTTGTCTTATAAATTGGTGAGATTCGAGGAAAAGATTATGAATATGAGTTAAATGAAATTGTATGGAGAAAGGAGTTAGAATTAAGTAGAATTTCAATTGAAGACTAAGTACGTCGTCGAATTGATCGTATGATTCTTCA